>BHFT01025489.1:0-25101 GCA_004320025.1 Laticauda laticaudata | reverse complement strand
CCCCCCCCCCCCCCGCTATGGCTCTGTAGGCTTCTTCCGGGAATTCGTCAGGTTGGTCCCGTGTTTTGTTTTGTTTTTCTTGGAGAGAGGAGGAAAGGGAATCTTATCTTGATTCTTGCACTTATCTAGGCTAAGAACAGCAGGTCCAGCTCCTTGCAGCGGCTAACAGAACAAAAATGTATTGGCTGCTCAGAGATAGATTGCATTGAGGGGGTCCTTCGTGCTCTCTGAGCTTGATTGTCCCAAAGGTGCTTTTTTTCAGGAGGCAATTTGACTTTCTGGGTTTTCTTTGAAGAAGTTTCACTTCTCATCCAAGAAGCTTCTTCAGCTCTGTGTGAGAGCTGAAACGTCTTCAAAGAAAAACCAGAAATTTAATTTACAGACCCCCATTCATGTATGGAGGAAAAGAAGGTTTGTTGGTTTTTTTAACCATGTGATTTGCAACTCTCCATTATTGTGGAGTAATGTTAGCTTGCTCCGTATATGGTGACAGGGACATTCAGCTTTTCCCACTTTGGAGGGGGAAGAATCGTCTCCCAGCTTCTACAGAAAGGATTGGAAAAACAGAAATAGCATATCAAATGTCCTTTTGCAGCTTTTTCAACATAAGCCCTCATGCTCTTTGGCAATTTGGGAGGCGTAGTTTCCATGCATCAGACACTGTAAAAATAAATAAAGCTTATATGTCTCTTGGTCACGAATTGAAAAAATCACTTTTGGGACAACCTTGACTTGGATGCTTGAGAATCTCCACAGACTCTGAGCTTGATGGTTTTCTTGCAGATGTTTCATTACCCAAACTAAACGTCTGCAAGGAAACAACCAAGCTCAGAGAGCACCAAGAACCCCTCATTTCACCTCTGATCCGAGACTATGGATAGATTACACTATACTGGGAGGATCTGATTAGCCTTCCCCAATCCTGCTTATGACATTTGGGCAGTCATAAGCAGAACAAAACTGGAACCAAAGCTGAACCATGTCTTTGTTGCCTTTCAATCCCTCTGTGATTGTCAAAGTTTGGTATAACTATAAATCATATCAATCAAGTGATATTTTCTGAATTTTTTTCTGGAAAGGAATTTTCTACATATGTGTGATTAATGATTTTATAGATTGTAAAGGATTTTAAAAATAATCAGCATTTTTATAAGTAATTGTAGCCGATGATTATGATTATAGTTTAATCCATTCTATTTCTGATTACAACTTTTTTTTTGTTGCAAAAGATTCCTCTCTGTGTGTCCACTGTTTTCAAAGTCTTTGAAAAGAAGAACCAAACTACAACTTGTCAGTCCCTGTGCTTTGTTTACATCAGTGATAGAATGATGGCAAGTTAGCCTTTATATAAGGAAGCTTTATTTCTGATTTTCATCTCTCTATGTGTTTCTTCCAGATAATTAATATTGGAAGCAAGCAGCATTTTTGTGCTGCTTTTTGAGGGACAGATGGCTATATAGGTTCACCTAAAGAGTTTGTTTATCAAATTTGTATAGCTCCTCCTCTCACACAAAGTGATTCTGGATGGCATACAGTAAAACCTGTAATTAAAATATTCTACAAAACCAATTGAAAAAAATAACGCAGATAAAACAAAATGATTTCATAACTTTTAAGAAAGATAGCCTTAACACTTTTATTCTAAACATTGTAAGTGCTGATGAGCGAATTTCAATTCTAAGCATGCTCAAAAAGTTAAAATTCTTATACCTAATTAAGTGTCTTTTAGCTAAGAAAACAATGTGTTTATGCTAATGGCAGTTTAATATTTGGTGACTTTCAGTAACTTCATAAACAGGAGCTTGAGCTTCTGAAAATTATGATGGAGCTGCGAAAAGCAACTACAACCACTATTCCTTTGTCATCCCATCCACAAATGGCCAAAAGTGATGCAAAGTCCCCACAGACACAGGTATTGTGCCACATCAGCATCTTCTGTGGATTTTACATGCTAACATGTAATAAGCTTGCCAATATGTATTCTAGCATTGCCGACCTGTCAGTTTTTTAAAGAAACAAATTATGTGAGGGTGCTGATTGTTAGAAACATATTGCATGGGATTTGTGTTTTTAATACTAATTATCAAACACAGTAAGTAAAATCCTATCTGGATTGTTTTTTGTTTTCTGCCTTTAAATAAGTTGCATATCACCTCTTGCACTTTCCATGTATGAATTGAGGTATAAGACCTATTTAGATTGTTGGAGGTTCCTCAGAGAAATACGAGAGGAATTATGGAAATGTATGGGCCACACATGTCTTCTTTCCTTCCTTTGGCAGAGTAATTATTATTACTCCTCTAAAGTTAGTATAAGGTACATGTTGGGCTATATAATGACTCCCTTTAAATAGAGGAGCTAACAAATAATGACAGTATAAGGTGGATGAATTTTTAATTAACTAGTTTATTTTTTAGTCATCTGGCTTGGGAAATAATTTAAGATCCTTGTAAGCTGCTTATTCTGTGCTTGTGCATAGAAACCTGAGTAGGTATACAAGCATATATATTGGTCTCCATTACCTCCTTTAATCCTCACCACAAACTTTGTGAAGCCGCTTTAACTGCTCAGGTTTGATGGGTTCAGTTGTCCAATGGGTTTTTTTTTGTGTGTGTGGTTAAACAGAGATTTGCATTTGGGTCATTTTAATCCAATACTCACCTTGTACCACATTGCCTGTTTTAAATGTTTGGACCAGTTGCAGTTCAGCTGGAATGCTCCTGCATTGCCTGAAAACCTGTCAGTCCACTACACCAATCCCAATCCAATTGTCATAGAAAAGTTGAAACAGCCAGCAACTCAACAGAATCAAGGTGCTGGTGATGGAGCTGATCTGAGGAGCTCTGTTGAATTCTCAGTTGTATCTGAAGAGAAACTCAACCTGGCTGTTCAGCTGGCCAGAAGGGATGTGAAAAGAAAGCACCTGCAAGAGCAAGTGAAGCAACATGTCAAGATGAATAAGTGTCCTGTGGGATTTCATTGGGGAAAGGAATCAGAGAATGTTGCAGGGTTGAGAGCATCTAAGTCCCACCAGCTTAGTAACCCTTCTAAGATGGAGAGGAACAGCACTGGAGCAAAAGTCCTCCTTTGTGATCCAAGTCATGTCAAGTCAGAACCAGCTTTGTCTGATTCTCCACCAACACGTGATCCAGGACCTGGGCCCAAAAAGGAGGAAGACAAATGTGCCTTAGAAATCAGAAGGCTACAAAAAGAGCTTCAGACTTACATTCAGAAAATTGAATTGCTAGCAACCAAAGGTAAGGGGGAAAGCTGACTTAAATGAAGATGTAATATAAGAAAGTAGAAGTAGAAGGCCCTTCTTTTGGCCTAACAAGCTGGTTACCTGCAAATAAGTATGTAATTGATAATGCAGAGGGATCTTCATTGACTTTGTCTCTTTCCCTCTGAATGAAGGCTTTGAATTCAGTGCAACCAGTATTCTTGTAGCAAGTCCTGAGAATTGGGTAAAAGATTAGCCTTACAGGGAAAGAAAATTGTGACAAGCAAACTGACAGCTAACAACAATGTAACTGTTGTTCCTAATTTTCAGAACTTCATTGTGTTACGTTCTTACATCGAAATGAGGCTTATAAAAAAGGCTTGAGTAAGCATGAGGCTCTGTGCCTACTATTCCGCCCCATTTATCCTGCTAGCCATCTCCCAGTTCAGTATAAAGAAATGTTCTTAATAGTAGTGCTTGACCAGGGACTATTTTTTGCCAACGTTGCTAACCAGAGCGTGTGTACTTTGCAGCCAGATTCTCCCACAGACTGATTAGAGTCTTAAAATTGTAACCCATTTGTGTATGATTCCCTTCTTCATTTTCTGAAGTCTGCAATGATATGCTGCAGCCCTGATCTTGGGAAAAAAAGTATCAACACAGTAACAAATCAAATGTATGTGGGCAGACTGAAACTGCTCTATCTTGCAATAATACAGTATGTCTTTTTAATTTAATAACTACATGCTTGCTAGCATACGATGATACTTTTAGTTTCTTCATTTTTGTATCAATGTATGAAAAGTCTTCAGTATTGTACCTTTGGGCTAATGATCTCATGTGACATAATTTCAGTTTAAGCCCACTGGTTTTGAGGCTAGTTATCAGCCGATTATTTGAACTGCAAGAATTAAAGAGAAGAACTCTTGGAAATCAGTTTTAAAAGTTTACACTTGAGACAGAAAAATGAAGAGCTGTCTGAATATTTTTGACTTCTCTTAGCTAGTCTGGATCGAAGCTGCTGTTATGGGATATAGGGCATCTAATACAGTTTTTGGAACACTTTATGATAGCTTTTGAATGACACAAAGATTTTTCTTCATTATCTCTTCTCAATTGTAATTGTGTTACATATTTCATGTTTGTACACCGAATTGTTTGCTCTTAACTGAGCATTATCAATTGTTTTGCTAAACTATTTTTCCCCCAGAGAGAAGTGAAATATGTCTGGATCCTGAGGAAGAACACCGAGTCCATATTCGAAGGCAGGAACAAGCTGTGCGCTCTGCCCGAATGCTCTATGTTCTCCAGCAACAGGTCTGAACAATCTTTGGAAACTTTGGGAAGATATTCCAGACTCAAATTGGGGAATCAAAACAAGGCAGTCTGAATCAGATAACTTGGTTCCAAATGCAGACTTTATTATGCAGATAGAGTTTTCCAAACTACATTCTGTTGTTAATTTATTTGTCACATTATCAAACAGGTAAAACAAATCCAAGAAGATCTGGAGAAGCTGAGTCCCCTTAAAATTAAACATACCAAGAAGGTGAGATGAAATTGCTTTACTTTACAAGTTTGGAGGAAATCTAAGTGATGAGAGAAAAACTTGGTTGGAGCCTTTGGGGCAGTGTTTCTCAACCTCAGAAACTTTTAAGATATGGCTGGGGAATTCTGGGAATTGACATTCACACATCTTAAAATTGCTGAAGTTGGAGCCTCCCTGAAAGGTCATTTTGGAGAGTAGTTGGAAGCATGAGGGTAGAAGATGACTTTTCAAACTTTGTGTTCAGTGTGCTTTTCACTGAGCTGTGTGATCTTTCAGTCAGGCCTGAAGTTTGTTTCTACTTTGCGCATCGTCATAGTAGTCCAATTTTTGTGATATTCCACTACAGTCATTCTTCTGATACAGACTAGAAATGTCTTCTCCAATCTTGGTGTCTTGGGTTGTGTGGGCTTCAACCTTCAGAATTTCCCCCCATGCCCATTCTGACTGGAGAGTTTGTGGAAATGGATTCCACGTATCCAGCCAAGCTGCCAAGGAACCAATGTTTGAAGATTGGGTGGAATTGCTCAAGGTTTCTTGACAAGAGACTACTTGATTCAAGTCAGAATTCTTTTTCCTTTGTGATGCAGTCACGAGCTATGGCCAAGCTGGCAGCAGCTCACAGAGGTGCCATCCGAGCTCTGCAGATGTTTGTCACTCATTTTGCTGACCAGTCAGAGCAGCAGTCTGCCTCTGCACATTGTAAAGAGCTGGGCAATCTCATCAGGCAGCTGTCTTTCTGTTCTGCTCGCCTCGAGATGGACTCATCCATTCCTGATATCATCATAGATCTGCTGCTACAAATTGAGGTCAGGAGAGAGTGAGTTTTTTCTTTGCTTGGCATTCAAGGCAGTATAATATAACTCTTCACGGGGAGGAACAGATTTCCATCATCAGAGAAGGCATGACCCATTGAAATAAGTGTTAAATAATGGCATGTTTGGGCATTTGGTCTCTAAGGAATGAGCCATTGCTCTTGAGTTTCACATTGAATTGAGAATATGTTAAAAGTTATCTATATGCTACTAAAGAACTTTAACTGGGTGAAATGGTGCATCACGGGCAGCAATTTTTGAACCAAGAAACCCAAACGGGCTAACTTGCAGAATGTGTCTCAATCTGTGTCTAAAATCTGGGACTCATGACTCCTGTGGATTTGAAATTTGGCAAATTTTATAAAATATGTTATGATAAAAATTATAATAAACAGCTTACGACATGATATAAAATGTCAGAAAACATTTCCTGTGCTGATATTTGTGCTATATAGTTCATTGTGGGCTATTTTCAAGGCAAATACATCTTTCCAGTAAAGGCAGGACATTAGAAGTTCTGTCATTTTTGAAGGCATTGAGGAATCTGGTGAAGAAATATCTCTAAAAGGGTGACTTAACAGATAATAGGTTGTCTTGTTGTTTAAAAATGTATTGTGCCCATGGGATAAGAAATATAATTACATTATCTTAAAATTATCCCTAAATCTTATAGCAGACAGTATGTTAGCTAGATAGCATTTTTCTTCTAATTTATTCAGAGGTGGTTTTGCTTTTTGTCAATTAAGAAGGCTGAACATCCACCTGAATTTTGCATCCTGTGGGTTGAATTGTGGATGTTCAGGGTAAGATTTTTGTGTGTTTAACGTGATACAAATTGCTATGGCAGGATTTGGACTCTGTGTTGTCCAAAAAGGAGTCCCCCAACAAAGGGCAGGAATGGCTCTCTACCTCTCAAGTTGATGCACCAAAAAGCACCAACAGATTACCAAAAAACCAAAAGAAATCTTGTGCGTTGGGCCGAAAAAAGTCTTCAGTGGCTCGGAAACTTCTTCCTGGTGAGTATTTTGGGTGTTGAGTTGGAAGAACTCAACACCCTATTAATAATTCTTATATTGTATTTGATTTCCCTTCAGAAAAATTGTAGACCAGATGAGTTGGGGATTTCTGGGTGAACTCATTGTAACTTAACTTCTGGTCCAATTGGATGGTCAGAATTGAGGTTCAGAATTGAATACTTTGGAAAATGATGCTGAGGGGAAACATGATTGTTTGGATGTTTATGATGTGAAGAGATTCCTGCTTCCTCTTAAAATTATTCCCTCTGCTTCCTATCCCTAGATCTTACTGTAATTAAGTCAAACTCAGTCTGTTTGCCTCTGTTTTTAGTATGCCTCTGCTGCATACTGTTTTTTCCTGTCCCCTATTTTAGATAGTAAGTACCCTATGATATGCAACTATTCTTACCTCTTTTTTGTGTGTGTAAAGTGCCATGGTCATATAACCAATCAATAAGATATGTGTAACATTGCCGTAACAAATTACTTTAGATGAATATCCAGAATCTGCAGGCCCATTACCACACAAGGGAATCAGTCACTGCAGCACAAGAGCCCAGGAAGACATACTCCCTGTTGAGCGACGGGCAGTTGCACAGTGCAAGGGTGAAGCTGTAAGGAGATCAGGACCTTTGAAAGCAGGCTCTGGTTTAGAACTGAAAGCAGAAAATCTGAAGAAGAGAAGAGGCTTGTTTTCCCTCAAACCTCAGGTACGGTTATATAATCATCCACTTTTACTCCTCTTCCTTGTCTCTAAGCTTAATTTTAGGTGCTGTGAGACACATTTTCTCCCCTGATGTAATGTCTTTTCCTCCAAAATTACAGTGATTGAAATGAAGGCTTTAATAGGTGTTGTTGTGTAGGGAAAACTGCTAAAACGTGTCTGGAAGCACATATTATTTTAATGTTTTTGTTTCTCTAAAGGGTAACTGTCGACCTCCCAAAACAAAAACAGTGCAGCCTGTAGCCAAACAAGCCCGGTTTCTAGACCCCACCGTTGCATTCCGGCTTAAGGAGACCAAACCACCCATCCGAGATAATAGGGCCCCATGGATGCCTCCCAGTGTCAAGTCTCCCCTCCCCTCTGCTCTGCGGTAGGTTAACACCCTTGCGAGGGCAGTTGTTAGGGGTATAAACATCTACAGTGGATTATGAAGGTTATGGTGGTTCATTTATGGCAGATGGCATAATAGTTTCTTCCAAGTATAGCTTCTGGGATTTTATCTGGACATTGAAACATTCAGAACTGCTGCGTATTAAAATGGATCAGATGTTTGATTCATTTTGTTCAGCATGATCTTCATTCTGCAGAATTTCAAAAGTTTGAAGTGATAATATGGAATGAATCTAGAACTTTCTGAATGTAAACTTAGTCACGGCCTTGTAGTCACCACTCTTGAGATCCTTTTGGGTTTGTATACTATATCAATTGTCAACCTCTTGTGAGGATACCCTCATATTCTTTGGAGACTCATTCCTGTCCCTCTTTTGGAATGCTTGAAGAAATGTTTCATTCACATCAGTGTCAATAATTCATTTATGATGTGGAGATTTATAATTGGTGCCAGTGGGATGGCAAAAGTGATGATAAGCTTGTCTTGTTATTTTTTTTCTCCCACTTAAATTCACCATCCTGCAGGCACCTGGAGAAAAATCCTGAAAATCCTGAGCCCTCTCTGGAGATAGAGACAAAGGAAAAAGAAATATCTGAGAAAGAAGTACCCAGGTAGGCCTGAAAGGGAAGGTGGAAGGTTGTGTATTTTAAAATAGTTACATTTTAGGAATATTTCTCTTTCCTCCCTCTCTCTCCCACCCTTCCTCCCTGTGCCTTCAAATATATTTTTCATGCCTGGTCAAATCCTTGCAATTTTCTTGGCAAGGAGTTTTGGAAGTCATTTGCCTTTTCCTCCTTCTAGGGCTGAGAGAGAATGACTGGCCAAAGGTCATCCAGCTGGCTTAGTGCCTAACATGGGAATAGAACACACAGACTCTTGGTTTCTGACCTGAGGCCTTAACCACTATATCTAACTGGCTCTTTCCATAGATATTTTTTTTTCTTTGTCCCCAACAAATATCATTTGTCATTCTAAATTTGGACTGAAATGTGGAAGAACATTTACTTTGGAAATAAGATCTGAATTGGGCTTGGTTTCCTAGACCAGTGTAGAATATAGCAAATAAAGGAAAACTATCTATGAGAAAAATGTGCCAATACCCTAGATTTTACATCCTGACAAAAAAGAAGCAGTTGGAATTATTTACCAAAATTATGAGAGAAAAGGAAAAACTCTGGTTTGCTTCCATCATTGCTTGTTATTAGTTGAACCTAAGAAGGCAGAGTAGAAGTACCTGTATAGGGCAGTCTCAACTGCCATGTTTTCATAAAAAGCTGTGTGTATACATTTATCATGTGTTGCTTTCTTTAAAAATTATATGTAAAATTAACTGTAAGTCCTTATATCTGCTTGCCACTTGACCTTGATTTATCAGATGTCGAGAGTAGGGCAAGATTTTGCAAGAATATTGCAACAGAAAAATCTCACCATCTTTCATTACTAAGATTTCGCATCTAAATCTCCTGACATCATTGTTTCATCTCTTTTGACAATGTTCTATATTACAGTCTTCAATATTAATTTGGATAGGAACATATGTGATGATCGAGGGATCGGTTGGCTTTTCACTTTTGGAAAAGGCTTCCAGTTTCTGTGCTTCTGTGGAAAGAAACTAGGAGTCTCAGTTCCCTGGGTCTGTTTCTCCTTTGTGTGTACTCTTCTGCATTTGGTGAGGAAAGAATTAAAACCTGGTATATATTTTGTTGTATCAGTCTTTTCTTTCAGGAATGCAAATGGGAAAGATTTTAGGCTCTTCCATATTATTAAAAGCGTGCATCCTAAAAGACAGGCTTCAGAGTGCCCAGTCTGGAGGGATGCTGAATTTTGCTGTCCTATTATTGTTTGTGCGTGTTCTGTTAGTCACATTTTTAAAAGATGACATGAGTCATCAGATTGTCATTGTGCTGTATTGTTTGAAAAATTTCAGGAATAATGCTGCTTCCCCAACAGAGGAGGTAGAGGAAGCTGATCCTGAGGATCTGGAGTTTCTTTTGAAAAAAGCGCAGGTAGAGTATCACATTCTTCCTCTTTTCCTTTTGATTTTCTTGACATATTTCCTTGGTGATAAAATGAAGAAATAACTTCCTCCTTTCTTTCTAGAACTTTTATTGAAGAGCACCCCAAGGCTGGATATTTCACATAAGTTGAGTCTGACTCAACTCTTGCTTCCAAAGTCTTATCTCTTGTTATCAGCCGGGACCGCAAGTAAAATTGTTTCCTCGGCTAAATAGCAATAGCACTTAAGACTTATATACTGCATTACAGTGCTTTACAGCCCTCTCTAAGAGGTTTACAGAGTCAGCATATTGCCCCCAACAATTTGAGTCCTCATTTTACCCACCTCAGAAGGATGGAAGGCTGAGTCCACCTTAAGCTGGTGAGATTTGAACTGTCAAAATTGCAGGCAGCCAGCCAGCAGCCAGCAGAAGTAGCCTGCAGTACTGCACTCCCTAACCACTGTGCTACCATTGCTAAATGCAAGAAGTAAGACTTATAAGGCAACAACTGAGTCATGCTTATTAGAATTCATTCATTCATTAATTAGACTTATATCCTGCTTTTCACATAGGAGCTCAAGGCAGCACACACAGTCCTTCCATTACAGGACAATGACGACACTCAAATAAGGAAGTCTGAAAATTTTGCCTTTCTTTATGAGGTACGTAATGTGTTTATTTCTCTCCCTATCTTTTCAAAAATGCCCGTAAATTTACAGATGCCCGTAAATTTACAGGGATATGGTTGCCAATCCCTGCATTATATGATTGGGCAGACCTGGGAGAAAAATGGTTTAAAAAATGGTACAGAAAAGTTCAGTTGTCCAAAGTAGATGTTGAATGTGGTTATGGGTGAAACGAAAGCTCTACTTTTATAAACAAATATGGTTCTCATGTTTCTTTTTCTCCATTGCATTGAATGTTTCAATGGGCAGACCTGGGAGAAAAATGGTTTAAAAAATGGTACAGAAAAGTTCAGTTGTCCAAAGTAGATGCTGAATGTGGTTATGGGTGAAACGAAAGCTCTACTTTTGTAAACAAATATGGTTCTCGTGTTTCTTTTTCTCCATTGCATTTTCTCCATGCCATTGAAATACATCACAAAATCTCTGCGAAACCACCTCTCCCCATCTCAGTTGTTGAGCTCACTTGGTTGTTAAACAGTTTCACATTAGGTATCCAGAGTGTGATAATTTATGCAAAAAGTGTCAGACTTTACAAAGTAATTAGAAATAGCGCCAGACTTTTCTTCCTGCTTTCTTTTAAAATGGGTTATGTATTTAACCATCCCTATTCCCTAAGTAATTTAGCTTTGCAACATTGCTCCAAGACAGCATCTTGACAAAATAAGAGCTTTAAAGGATTCTAAAGCCAAATAAATTTCACCATAGAGAAAATTCCACATCCTCATTTTTAGGTTTTTTTTTCATTTTTAATATTCTGTAAGGCAAAAAACCAAAATACAGGACAATAACCAAAAACCAAAATACAGGACAATAACCCAGAACAATATATTTCAGTGTTTAATCATAATTTTCAAATTAAAATAAAGAGTTAGCATAAGTTATATAATTATCCTTTTTTGTTGCAGCATATTGTGGAAATAGTTGTTCTCGGGAGACTAGGCTGGTTCCCTCTGCTGGTTTTCCACAAACCTTTACATTTTTTCAGAGCCTTCCCTTGATTTGAGTTGTTGTTACCAATTTTCTTTTCTTTCAATTCTTCCAGTTGTGTTTTTCTTTTTATATGGAGTTGTTTTATATTACATTTTTCTATGTGCTTTGCCAAGAGTCTAATAAAAACGTGATTCATACTTTTCCAAAATCATTTGAACTTATAACTTATAACAATAACTTTTTCTGAAAGAGCAACTGACCATACTTTAGTGTGTCAGTGATCCAGTAATAAATTATTTGTGAATGATTATTAATTTTGTAGCTAAGAGTAAAAGAGCTGCTGAGAAACTATAAATGCTCTTAAACCGAGTTCATTTTGTTGGCCCTTCTAGCAGAAAGTCTTAATTCAGACTGAAGTGATGTCGGACATCTTGACTAACTGATATATCTTTGTTTCATTAGAAGTTAAATCTCTCCTTGGAAAGAAAGATTGGTTTGGGGGGATCTTTGTGGTATTACCATTCAGTACTGGACACCGGGAAAGTACAATGTACCTCTAATATTGGAGAGTGTTACAATTCATGGAACATGATTTGTGGCTTAGCTGCTCTCATTCTCCCAGTGGTTATTTTGTATATGGGCAGATAGTTTTAGAGAATACAATAAGCTATTCTCTCTCTCTCTTCCCCCACCCTTCTCTCGTTAGGATGCAACAAGCTTACCAGGTATTTCTTTGGAGGATTGCCTTCTGGAACCATGCAAGAAGGTAGAACATGAGGGCCTTTCTGCACTCAGCATGTCTGACCTGGAGACAATGATGAAGAGGATGGAGGAAATAGAGGTACATTCATTTGTTGGTTGCATGTGCATCAGTTTATTGAGCTCTCAGGAGTCAAGCACTTCAACCACTTAGTTCAAGGAATATCTTGAAATCTACTGTATTTTGCTGCTATAGGTGCTGCATTTTGTCACTCTACAAGAAGAAAAACAATCTATTTGTTGTGTGCCATCTGGCATTTTTGCACATGAGAAAAATGGGGAGAAACAGTACAGGTTCTACTCTACCCTTTCTTCCATCTTCTCCCAGTGTGACATTATTCAGATGTATTGGGATTGTAATTCTCAGAATTCCTTCTCAATCAGCATAGAGTACCAATTGGGGAAGACTGCCTTGTGCCAAAATTTGTGCCTTACAAATTTAGGGCTTGCTCTATTCTTTATTGAAGATTCCTTGAGATTTCTGATGGTTTTACTTGGAGATACCCAAACTGTTAGAAATGTAGAGACATTCATTCTGATCAATACTCCCATTTCTCTTGCCTTCATTCATCATCAAAATTTAATCCCCAGATTGGACACTTTGGGATTATACAGTATGATTTTATGTTTCTTTTGTAATTTTGTTTTTCTCTCTTTGTATGCTGCCCAGAGGCCTGCTAGTTTGTGGCAGCACATTAATGCTGCATATTTATTGTAACCTGTTGAAAAAGTATTGTATAAAAGTACCAGAGAAAGAAAAGATAATTTCTCCCATTCTGACTTCTCTGTTAAGAGGTCAGAACCTGAACTCTGTTCAGGTTTCTCACTGAATGAAAGTAGAACAGTTTGCTTTACTAGGAGTCTTTTAATCTGTCAGTTTCCCAGTCTTTCCCAAACCCAGTCAAAGTAAGTGAAACATTTGATTAATACTGGGTTTATCTTTGTATATTGAAGCACTACCAAGAAACTGTGCGCAGACGATACAATCAGATTACTTACGCTGATGTTGATTTTTGGGTCCAGGAGAGCAAAGGTGAGCTTCTGGTTTGGTTTTGGATTTATAAGAAATAACAGCTGAGCAGTGAATGGTTCTCTTTCATTCCCTGGTTGTGAGTATATATTTTTACATTTTTAATATGTGTATCTTGTAGAGATGAAGAAAACAGACATAGTTGATACTATAATGTAGTCTTTTGGATAAACACATTGTCAGCAAATAAATATTCCATAGATTCTTGGCTTATGTTTCCATAAAATATGTTAATTTAATGGGGAAGATGTAATTTGAAATACAGTGGGAGCTTGTCTACTCTGCTATTGGTGAGGTAATTATTTTCTAACAATTCCTTCTCCTAGAAGAAGAGTCTGTAGTAAGAGACCAACAACCTGCAATTGTTCACCCCATCCAGATAACAAAATTAGATAATCACAAAGAACCACAAATAGCCATAGTATTGGAAAAACCCTTGGATGCCAGGTGAGAAAGATTTATCAGCTTACTGTGCTTAAACAGCATCATCTTTGTTTATGATAAAAGCAGATTTGCCCCCTTGGCTAGTCAGTATGGAGTGTTTAGGAATAATCAAATTATGAAGTTATCACAGGGCAGCAATAATATTAGTATTTCAGGAAAATGAAAGCAAGGGAGGGCTTAAGGATTCTGGGAATTAGGTAGATAGGAAAATTAGTGCTAAATAGACTAAGACAGTTGCATCGAGCCCACCATTTTGTTTCACATGATTCTTCAGACAAGTTTATGAGCACAGCAAAATTAAATTTTTCAACGTGAATAAAAATCAGAAGATGGGCCGAAGTGAAAGAAAAGCAATTTTTCTTTCTTTGACTTTTACCTTCTCACTGAAACTTGCTTGGCTTTATCGTTTTCTTTAATTGTTTGGGAGACAGATATCTGAGGTCTAAAATCAGTGGCTGAACTTACACAAGAGATGGGTTAGAAAGGAACCAGGATTAGGGGAAGAGAGCATTTAAATAAACTTGGGGTGACAGTAGATGGTTTGTTTTAAGCTTAAGTGAGCCTAAGAAGAATAAGCCAAGCTTGCTAAGGAGGCAGAGGACTATAGAAAGAGTTAACAGCTGTACTGTGGTGAGATCCTATTGGTTTTAAACTGTGAATTTGATTTGGGGGTTCTAAATCCTCTATATAGCAGGCTCAGGGGAAAAAACGGAGGAGAAGTCAGTTGCCATCTTGCCCAGCCTGTTTGCTTCTCGTAGGTGTCAGTCATAGCAGGACCATCTCAGTTAAGTAGAGGCTTTTGGCCTGATCCAAATTTAGGGCTTATTTTTTCATAATTCTGGTTGTATGTTGTGCTTTCAGCGCTATTGATGAAGATCTGTCAGAGCCTCGGAATGCAACTCTGCAGTCTTTTACACATCACATCCCCCCACAGAAAGAGTCTGCCATTTTCCTCTCAGTACCGAAACATGTTCTCCAAAACCTCTGTGATTATGATGCCCGATACCGGCAACACCTGAAGGGTATTTTCCTTGAAGAGGTGGGGCAGTTTAACCCTTGGAACATTGCAGAGAGGTATGGGGTGCTTTCTTTCTTTGTATCTTCTGGAGGGATTTGCTTCTTTATTTCAAAAGCCCACATTTCACTGTCAAAAACAGAATTCCCTTGGCTGGGGAATTCTGGGGGTTGGAGTCCACATATCTTAAAGTTGCTAAGGCTGGGAAACACCAAGTTAGAGATTGAAGAGAATTGTGTTGTGGATTCTTTTTAGAGCCACGAGGTGGCAGTCCATCTCCTTCTGTTTTTTGGTTTTTCTGCCTTTGTTTTTCTCTGGCTCCTTTCACAATTTTCCATTGGGGCAAAAAATAATTGCTTTGTCTAGCTAGAATATCATTTAACTTTTCAGAATAATTGCCTTCTTCTTGGATATTTTATCACCTTCCTTCACATTTGTTGTCGAGTAGCTGCTCTCACACTTTCTACTTCTTTCCCCAATTAACACAGCAAATGTTTTTGTTTCTTCAAGCCCAGTGTGACACAGGATCTTTTTCATTCCTGATTCACATATATGCAGAATCCCTTTATAATAGGGTCAGGACTGTGGTGCACCAAGGGAGGGGTGAGGGAACAGTTCCCTCAAGTACAGGCAATAAGAAGGATGCTACTGAAGACATGAGGTTAACAACGGGGGTCAAATGGGGTTGCTGCCTGTGCCCTGATCAGCTGTTTGACAGTTGGCTGTGCATCTGTAACAGAGGGCAAAATTTGCATTTTCAAGTCAGTTTTGATTCTTGCAGACTGCTCCTTGCAGTTTTCTTAGCAGCATTTTTCAGAAGTGACCTGCAGGTTCCCTCTTGCTAGTTGTAGGGAATGATTTTGAGCGACAGGAGGAAAAGAGCTGCTATCAAGACTATGATCAGAAAAGAAAACCTTGAGTCCAGAATGGAACTGAGCAAATTAAGTATCACAGTCTTTTCTTTTGTTTCAGATTTTCTATTTTATTTTACAAAATATCCATATCAGTGTGTGAACAGTGTGGCACCTGGATGTGATACATTTTAGTACAAATAAAAAATAGTGATATTAATCATATTTGTTACATTCCTCAAGCTTATGTAGTTCTAGTGTTAATACACATATTTGTATTAAATTATACTTTCATTATTTAATTATTCAATGTTTCAATACATTATTCTAGTGCCAATCACAATATTGTTGAAACATATATAATACATCATTCAATTTTAATCTTCCCTCTTACTATTACTTTTGTCTTATTGTATAAAAATGTCTATTCTAATATTCCCCCCTCTCTTATTTCTAGCCCTATTCTAACTTTTAATCATGCCACCATTATATTTAAAAACAAATCCTTTCTATCCGTAATCTCTTCTTTGCTTTAAAGCTTTAATTGTTCAATTTTTAACTTGCCTCCCACATTCCTCTCTTGGATCTTTATACCTATCTGCATCTACATCCTGACTATTCAGTTTAAACATTTCTCCCATCTCTGCCTTTTTCCATTGTCTAGCTTTCAAAATATCTACCCATGCCCCTATCTCCCTTTCAAAAATTCTTCCTGCATCTCCAGTTCCCTTTTTAAATCTCTTAAAATGTTTTCCCCTTGGTTTATTTCATCAGTCATTGTTTTTATTATTGTCTCCTTCTTGTCTTGTTTTGTTTGCTGGTTATCTGTTCTGCTTTTTCAACTGCCCTTTCAATTAGCTTCTCCTTCTCCTGAGTGTCTTGGTCACTCATTTTCCTTTGTATAATAATTCCCAGTTTTTTGTCTATGCCATGCATTAAGTTCTTCATCTCCTTGTGGTTTCAGAATGTCCTTGATGCTTTGAAACATTGACGCCATTTCTTCCCAAGTTCTACTCATTTCCTCCTGATGGAGTATCTTGTCTTATTTTAATAAGTCCTGTTCTTGTCCAGTGATCCAAAAACCATATATTCAAGCCTAAAGTCACTCTCCCTCCAAAATTCAATGTTCACATTTTTTTTATTTTTCATAGTTAATTAATATATTCCTTTAGATAATCCCAAAAGCTTTTCAGGACTTCCTTAAATCTCCTTTATGCATTCAATCTTGTATTATAGCATTCAGGGGTCTCTTTAATGAAGACATCTTCCTTATTCTCATATTTAAATCTCCAATAGTCATATATCCTTGTCAGAATTTTCCAAGATTTAAGAATGTGTTATACTTTCCTTTCATCAGCAGATGGCACAGTTTAGATTTCAATGTTAACCAGTTTTAGTCAAATAATAAGTCAAAATATAGGAGCCAAGTTAGTTTTTCAGGTAAATAGTTCCAGTATTTTTAAAATGCCTTTCAAAAACAACGCTTTAAAATTTAAAAGTCCAATTTTCTGTATTTTTGAAAGTTTTTTTTTTTGCTTTTCTCCCCTTGATTCTTCTCTTTCAGTTCTGAAGTTTTTCTCAAAGTGTTTTGTCTCTTCTTTAACAAATAGTTGTGAACTTCTTTTCCTGGATTTTTTTTCCTTTGGGGGTTAGGTTTTAAATAGAAAAGAATCCTCTCACCCAGTTTCAGACCCACTGTTCACTAACTCTGCTCCAGCAGCAGTCTTAGGTATTCCTCGGCTGCCCCAGCTTAATCTCTCATCCCTCATCATGGCTGAGAGGAAAAGAAAACCCTGGGACAGCAGGAGAGTTGTGACTCTCTACGGTTTCACAGGGCACCCCTCTTTGCTTCACCGCCCCTACAAGGTGGCTTTGGCTTCTTTTGGAGCCCACCAATGGGGAGAACTCTGCATGGGAATGTAGAGACCTGCTCATGTCCAATCTCACTGTGACATCAGCCGGAAGACCCTAGGGCACCACAGTCTTGAAACCAGGAGATTATGAGTTCTAGTCCTGCCTTAGACATGAAAGTTGGTTAGGTAACTTTGGGACAGCCATTTTCTTCCAGCTCACATCTCACAAGATTGTTGTTGTGGAGAAAATAGGAGGAGGAAGGAATATTAGTTACATTCGCCTCCTTGGGTTATTTATAAAAATAATAAAGGTGGAAATAATTTTTTTTTGAAGCCCAGTGATATGAGGAAACATCTAATGCAATACTCTCTGTAGTTCTCAAAGATAAAGAGAGGGAGGGATAGAGTGCATTCATGCTTGAAAGATGCTGTAATGGTTTCTTTATAATAGCAGTAATATTGGCCTGCATCAGAGGTGGTATTCAGCAGGTTTTGACCAGTTCTGGAGAACCAGTAGCGGAAATTCTGAGTAGTTCGGGGAACTGGCAAATACCACCTCTGACTGGAAATTTTACAGTATTCTTTCCCCTGCCACGCCCCAGAACCAGTAGTAAAAAAATTTGAATCCCACCACTGGCATGACTTCGCTTTCCTAGTCTGGTCTATCTTGAAGGGCTGAAACCAGGACCGAGAATAATGATGGGAGAAGGAGGTCTATGTACTGCTGCTCTGGATCAGGTTGTAGGATGTTGTAGAAGCTTTGGAACTCAGATCTTGGCTGTTGAACTACTTCCATTTCTTTCCTTCCAGCCTGGCAGAGGAGCTGACAGAGGAAGTGTTGACAGATGTAGCTGCTGAGCTCCATGGCTTCTGTGAGGACTATGCAGAAGCTGTCTTCACTTCAGAGTTTTTACAGGTGGCTGAGTAAGTGGCCTTTTGAAGAACACTGATAAACCAGGCCCTTCAGTGAATACTGTTCAGCCGAAAGATTGAACCTGACAAAGACCAGTTCTCAGGAATGAAATTCATGTATTACTTTTTATGTTCCTTCTTGGGAAGGCTGGTAATGGCAGAATAAATAAATAATGTTGGGAGAATTCTGGTCCTTGAAATCCTGAAAATCACTCTCACTGTTCATTTAAAGAAATGTTATGCATTCCAAAGCACCTTTTCCCAATCATTTTCAAAGCATGCACAGCCTTATTGTCCATTTCATGATTTATTTGGGCTGAGTATTTGACAAATTATTCCCCTCCAAAGTTCTATGTCTTATAGAAATGGTCACTACCGTGTTTCTCCAACAATACGGCCTCCCCCAATAGGAAGTCCCAGCATGCTTTATAGGCATAAAATCAAATTAAGCTCCTCCCCCCCAAATTAAGGCCTATATTACACATGTGGAATGGAAAAGAAGCCAAGCTCAGGTCGGCCCGGCTCTTCGGTTGTCAGGTGGGTGTGCAAACGCAGCTTGCTTTCCCAGTTCTGCCCAGCCCGCATGGCTCTGGTGGGATAAGCAGAGGGTCCGGCATGGAGGCGCTTGCTGCTTTGGTGAGAGCTCTGCTGCCGGGCAGGAGGGCTCGCCTGTCAGTTGCGCTGGGCACCCCAGGCAAAGCTCTTCGCGCTCTGCCTGGTGCCAGGCAGGGATGGCGGCTGGTGCTTCTCCCAGGGTGGACCAATCCTGCGCTGCAGCCCCGGGATATTTGCCTCCCCATGTGGGGTTGGGCTGCCCTCTTGGGCAGGGGAGGTGTTGTTTTTAAAAGAACTGGCTTTGCCTTCGAAGGCAAAGGAAAGGCAGCGACAGGAGCGCCTGAAGCCGAGTGTCTCCGCCGGGCTCTGATTGCAGGGAGGAGCCCTGGCTGGCTGCGCATGACTGCGCCAAATGCCGCAGCGTTGCTGTGAATGCTGCAGCAGCACAGGGAGAAGGTAAAGCAACGGCGGAAGGTCTCCCGATACGAAATGCCCCACCAACGCCAAGGTCAACATCCAAGCCATCGCCGCCCACCCACCCGAGGTTGCAAGGGGGGGGATTAAGTCACCCCCAAAAAGACAGCCTAGCCATTTTTTCGGGGGTCAAAAAAAAATAAGGCCCGGCCTTATTTTGTGAGAAACATGGTAGTTTCTTGGCTGAGTTCTTGTAGTGGCAGCTATCTTACAAGAATGTTCATTCCTCAAGGGCTGAATCCAGTTAGTTCAGGCAGTGTTAGAAAATGCCAGCTCTGTATAGTGGAGAGATCACTCTTAGAGATACTACAAGTTCAGGTCCTGGATTCTCTGCTGCTGATGTTGATAACATAGTTTCTCATTTTACAGTATTTCAGGTAATGAAAAAAAGTAGGTGTCCAATATTTGAAAAAGTCACTGACCCTGAGATTCTACTCCAGTTTTTGTGAAAACTATAACTTCTAAAATGTCCAAAAATCTGTGGAAACTCTGCTTTTACCCTGTCAGTGGCAAATGGCAATCCTGAGGTTTGGTGAAAGATTTCCAGTGGTGTCCATATTACCAGGTTGATCTTTGGATGTCATTTTTTTCTCTTCTATTCAGTTTGATTTCAGTCAGTCTTGTTTAACTTTTCTTGGGGGGTTGTGGATCAAATAATTATGGCCATTTGATCCTGATGTCTCTTCCTAACCCTATCATTTCTGGTTAGTCTGCTGTATTTCATTGTATAGAAGGAAGAGTTATGCATGTACAGCACCGGTTTTCATCTGAATTGTCCCACTGAAAAACTACTTGAGACAGACAATGGGGAGTTTCCTTAAACCAGTTTCTTTTGAAAATAAAAATTAAATATTTATTTTACTGCTGCTGTTTGACTAGCCATACTTATTTTGTATACAGTCCAGAGGGTTTTGTACGATAAATCAGTGCAATTCATACTTGATTACTTTTGTTTTTCAACATAAAAATTGTTAAACCAGCTTAATGTACTTAAATGTTTTATGTAAAGTTTTTTTTCTAACTGCATTTTTTTGTAATTTGTGTTTATAAAAATTAATTCTTAAAAGAGGAAGGCAGAAAGGCTTCAGTCACTGTGTTGCACAAATTTTTAACCCGTTGTTTTTGAATTGTCTCAACCGTGAACAAAGTGATATTTTTTGGGGGGGCGGGAAACTGCTTGGATTTGCTTTTTCTTTGTATTGCTAATGCCTTGCTGGAAGGTCACCAAACATCAGCCACTTGTGGCTGCTGTAGATACAAAACCTGGGACATCCATCCTCTTTTTGGCAGTGCTCAAGCGGCTGCAAATTAAGGGGATCTTTTTCTTTCCTTTGAAAGAGTGAAATGGACAGTTGGCTCTTTTTTTAAAAAAGGTGTGTGTGTGTGTGTATGTATGTATCAAAGAAGGAATTTCTTGGGGCATTTCCTACCCCCAATAGATGGCAGCAAAGCAAAGAAGGGAATATTTTCCCCTCAAGGGATCAACTCAATTTGAATTAGAATTGACTATCCCAAGGGTATCAAATTTGCAGCTTACAAGCTGGATGCATCATGCTCTGGTCCTGCCCACCCCCCACCCCGTTTAGCAAGGGTGGGGGAGTTGTGATATGTCACATGACAACGTGTCATTATGAGTTTGACACCCCTGAACTATCTGTATTCATGAATCTCAAAATAATAGGCATAATAAAGGCTGTATAATTAATTTGTGAAAGCAGTAGACAAAACTTGGGGCATTATTAGTAACATTACATTTGTAACCCACATTTTATTTATAAAGCTGTCTAACTATGGTGTGCATGAGTTTATTAAATTTATACTCCACCTTTCTACATATACCAATAAGCACTCAAAGCAGTTTAAAATATAACAAAATATAAATTACAAACCATAAGGAAAATCAGCACCATCAAATTTAAAGGTAGTAACCTTAAAAACAATCCATAGCAAAAAAAGTGTATTTTTGACATTTTATAAACATTTGACAGACTGGGGACCAGATATATTCCTTGGAGAGTGTTGTATTCAATCATACAGAAAAAAGCCCTCTCCTCTGTACCTAATAGCTGGGTTTCTGGCATTAGGGGCATCTTTCTAAGGGCCTTTCCTAATCTGACATTCATAATAGGAGAAGAAAGTCCATCAATTGATTAGTCTTAAGCAATTTACGAGTTTAAAGATCAATTGCAGCAGTTGTGTCCAGTAGGCCACCGGCAACCTGCACAGAGCTTTCAAAACAAGCATTAAGTGATCTTATAGTTAGCAGTCTGGCTCGTTGCTTTATTTTTAATCAACAGCATCTTCACATTGGAATTTATTTCATTTTATTTTCTCTCATCCAATCTCTCACCAAACTCTTACTGGAGATTAGAAAATCAGGGTCTTGATTATTTCCTTGAATTGGATGGTATAAAGTTGCAGTGGTAAATATCATCACCAAAGCAGTTTCATTGTGTATCTCAAATGGAATGCCAACCCAAATTGTTTCCAGATAATTATTTTGATAAAAATGCATCTTGACCTAGTAGTATCTTGATCAATTGTTCCAAGAAAAGAATATTTGACATTGGCTTTAATTACTGGCTTATAATTACAACATTTTCTGTGATAAAAAGGAAGAATTTTTAAATCCTGACATTGGTGGAAATACATCCCACACTCCAGGTGGCTGCAATTAGCTTGGTTAATCATGTGTCAACCTATCATAGTCAGTCTTTGTTTGGAATCCTTAGTCTGTGATTTCCCCACCTTGCATACATATATCATTCACACCTCCATTATGCATCTTGTAATGTACACTTAATAATTGCTCATTTATAAATTACCTACAGAAATAAAAATCAAGTTTACGAACTTAATTATTCTACTTCATTGCTCCCATCAAAAAACTGATTAAAATAGAAGAGACTATAAGTCAATGTTTCTCTGTTTTGGTCACTTTGAGAAGTGTAGACTTCAACTCCCAGAATTCCCCAGCCAACAATCCACACGTCTGAAAGCAGTTAAGGGCCCTGTCACACTGGCCGACGGATGCAAAACGTTTGTAAAAAGGACACAGCGGACGAGAAAAATGTTCCATCCAGTCCGTGTTGTGCCACTCTCAAAGGGCAAAAAATTTGCATATAACCAGAGTGGACAACACGGAAAGGAATGGATGGGGGAGGACGCAGGGCGGATGGAAAGCAGATGCTCCAACGGAAGCTAGCAGATGGAAGCGGATGGGAGCGGATGGCACAATCCGCAAGGCTTCGCGGGGGACCGCAGCAAAGCGGACATGCAGCGGAAAAGAGCGGATGCAGAGCGGACGCCGAGTCGGATGAAGCGGAATGCACAGCGGAAGCTGAGCGTATGAAGCAGATGCACAGCGGAAGCCGAGACGGATGCCTAGCAGATGCCTAGCGGGATGCTAGCGTTCACTGGCGTCATGCGGGGAGGATGCATTGCGTCAGCCCCGCGGATATAAGGGAAACAGCTCCTCAAGCAGGTCAACATTCAGGAAAGACCTGCTCCAGACACATCGACTGCCTGCCTGCCTGCCTCCCTGCCTGCCTCCCTCCTGCCTGCCAGCCTGCCTGCCAGCCTTGCTGCCTGCCTGCCTGCCAGCCTGCAGCCTTGCTGCATGCCTGCTCTGCCAGCCTGCCAGCCTTGCTGCAATGCCTGCCAGCCTGCCTGCCAGCCTGCTGCCTGCCGCCAGCAACCCCACAACCATGGGAAGAAGAGAAAGCCTCAGCCATCTGCTGCCAGCCCTGGCAAAGAGGGACAGGCCACCTCCCACCCCCTGCTCTCACTCTGTTTCTGCTGGGGCTTCTGCAGCACGGGCTTCGCCTCTGGGCTGGGGCTTCTGCTGCTTCTGCTTCTGGAGGAGCTGATGATGCTGCTTATGGTGGTGATGCTTCTGCTCGTGCTTACTCTGCTGATGCTGCTTCTGGCGGTGGTGCTTCTGCTGGTGCTTACTCTGCTGATGCTGCTTCTGCTGGTGCTTACTCTGCTGAAGCTGTCTGCCTCGTCCTGCTGGTCCTGCTCGGTGCTCCTGGTCCTGCTGTGCTCCTGGTCCTGGGTCTGGTGTCTCTGGTCCTGCTGGTACTCCTGGTCCTGCTGGTGCTGCTGGTGCTGCTGGTGCTCCTACTACGCCTGCTGATCCTGGCCTGCTGGATGCTGGCTGTGCTGGACTACTGCTGCTGGTGCTGCTGCTGCTGCTGTCGTGGTGATGGAGGCAGCCGCCTACAACACTTGAAGCCCCTCTGATAGGGTCCATGTGGTCCTGCCAAAGGGAGGAAGGGCAGACGTGAGAACGGGAAGTGAGGCAATACAACATCGAGGAGGAACATGAGGATAGGTGCTGGAGTGGCTGAGAGAGAATGAGTATCTATGGTGGAAGGGACACAGGCTCTATAGGGACACCAAAGAGGAAGCAGCTGCTTGGAGAGAGAAGGCGGAGAGCTGGCTACACTTCGAGGTGCTCCTCAGCTGGTGGAAGCACATGCACACCTGGTACGGGAAGCTGCACCTCAAAAAATCTGCCAGGCGCGGTCAAGCTGATTGGCAGAGAGACTACGTCATGGCCAAGTGCACCCTTCCTGGAGGGTGAGGATCCGCCACCAAGGAGCAGCCCCTCTCACAACCCTCTCTCCTCAAGGCAGCCTGCTGACAGCCAGTCCTCTTCTGGCCGAGAGTCAGCTCCCTGTCTCCAGGCAGGTGTCTGTGGAGCGTGCCACAATGGAGAACCGCGAACAGCTGTGTAACGTGACAGAGCACGTGGAGGACTCCCTGGCGCAGTGGGAGGAAAGGAGATGGCACTGTCCACCACAGTCCAACCCGCATCACCCCCAGCTCACCTCCACAGAAAGGCAGAGAGCCAGACAGGAAGGGCAAGAGCCACACTGTCCTGCTGGAGATAAGAGACACCATCAGGAGCAGCAATAGATATCCCTCTCAGCTGTACACACCTGACTCTCATCCCCAACCGCAAGCCTTCTCACCTATGTGAACCAGACCCTCATGGACATGGCGGAACCCCAGTACCAGGTGGTGAAAGACAGGATCACCGATCTTGTCCAGATCGAGATGAACCTCCAGATCCAGATGAACTCTGCTCCCACCCAGTCAGGTCTGCTCCTCCACCCTAGGTGACTGTCCCCCATTCCAAGGCTTTCCACAGGCCCCTCACCTACCAGGGGCTACGGCACAGGAGGTCCAGCAGCACAGGCAGCAGCCCTTCCCAGTCCAGGCACAGGTTCATTGGACAACAGGCTCCGTTGCCACCGGTTCCACCTGAATGCTACCGATGCCACCACGCCATGCTGCCCACGCCGACGCACAGATGCCACAGATGCCACCACGCCAGTCCTCACCCAGCGCGCAGACCAAGACAGCCCACTACACTGCTCCTTCCTCCACCCCACAGCCAAGCCGGCCTCAGTACATCTGTCGTTGGTACTGGGGCTGCCACCCATGGCATGGAGGAAGGAGCTCTCAACATCACGGGGCTGAGCCAGCTGTCTGAGAGCTTCCTCCAACACATCGTCCCCCTGTTGTCCTCTCGGGGCGAGGTACCCCAGTGGCGCTTCAGACCAGCACTCCAGCAGCAGCCACCTCCAAACACTGGATCTTCACCCCTGAGACTGGGCACACCTCTGAGGTGACAGAGAAGAGTGCCAGAGACTGGGGGCTACCTGGTGCCTTTTTTATGGCTTAGGAACAACTTGGGACTTGGGTCATTTTTCTTTTAAAGCTTGTTATTATAAAGATGTATCTTTGCTGTCACACACTTGCTCATTTATTTTTGTAAATAAAGTCTTGGTGAAACTTTTAGAAACTTTAGAAAGGTTTAAGCCTTTTGCAATGCTGTGTGGGGATGGGGTAAGGATAGCAAGGTTGGGATGG
>BHFT01025487.1:0-16566 GCA_004320025.1 Laticauda laticaudata | reverse complement strand
AAGGATTGGTCATTAAAGAAGAACTTCATCACAAATGTGAGTTATGAGGATACCTGATGAACCAATAAAAGTGCTTTGTTATATACATTTTGTTGAGTTTATCGATCTGCATGTGTACAGAAGACAAATCTATCACTGTACAGAATGCAGATCCTTGTCTGTTTGAATTCTAGAGTTCCAGAACACTTTAGCTTCTTCATTTTCTACCATTTAGTCTGCTTTATGGTCTCACAAGTTCTTGCTTGCAGGCAACTGGTATTTCTTGCAAATCTTCCAATGCACCATTTTTGCTACTTTTTCATGCTGTTGTTTGTAGTTTGTACTTTTCTTGCACTAGCTTGATCAACTGTTTCTTCAGCTTTGGGAGTATCCTGGGTTTGTTTAGCCTACAGTGGAAAAGACTAGAGATATGAAAGATAGCCTTGTTTCCTTGTTACAGACAGGTACAGATGAAAGATATTCATATAATCATGAAAGACATACAGAAAAGACACTAATTCGTTTTCAAGAACAATAGCAGCTTTCGAGAACTGAATGGCTCTTGTCAGCCAACAGAATGGAGCAATTGTTTCATCTTTTAAAAAGCATTGTTTTGATTTATTTCCATAACTGTAGCTTAGTCTTAATGATTGATGCAAGTATTTTTATACTGCATTTTTTTTAAAATGGTATGTGTTTTATACAACACAAAGCACAAATGTTTTAAGATAGGCTCATTCTGATCCATCAACAAAAGAGCACAAAGATGAAATTAATTTATGGAAAACTCACACAATGCACTAATTTGTTATAGGCAAAATAAAGTGTTGGATTGCAACTTGGATTTTCCAAAACCCATTACAATGGGTAACTGTTTTTTGAATGTACCTTTTATGGAACTGAAAAGTGTTACTCTTCCAGTTGCATCTCAGCCTTTGGTTGAGAAGAGAATAAGTCACTTGTTGTTTATTCCAGGAAATTAATACATTTACATATGACCTTCTCAGGCACTTTTCCTCTGACATTTCCCTATGCAACCAAAAGAAATGAATGAAGACAAAACAGCAATAGGAAAGCTGAATGAGAAAAATATTAGTTCAAGTGTATAGCTGAGAATGATTAGTTATAGTTATAGTTGTTAGTTATAGGATATATAACTAACACAATATATATCACAAAATCTCCAGAACCATAAAGCCTACAAACTTGAAATTTGGCACTGTGTTCCTCTTGGCTTCTAGGTGCTCACTAAGAAAGGATTTTTTGAAATGACCATCATAACATTAGTATTTTGTATATTATTATTAACACACTCTAATGCTAAGGAGTTCTACTGCCCCCTCCCCACCTGAAAAGAAATCTGTTCCAAATGCAAAGCACAAGCAGAGGAGGTTCAGTTTCAGTTTTAGTTTCACAGCACCAAGCAGCTTTAGTACAGAATAGTTGAGCTAAGCTATGCCCAGGCTCCTTGCTGTCTCCTCCTTGCTGTTTCAGTTTCCAAACAGGCCTCAACTCTCTCACACACTGACAGGATGCTAGCCAGATTAATATTGATAGGTGCTGGTAGGGAGAGGCAGAATTTCCCTCCTTTATTTTCCTCTCCAAAACCTAAGCCCAACCAGATAGTTTTGTAGTGAAGCACTGGTATCGAGCTGGTAAAACATGAAGATAAAAAATGACAAAGCAAGAGATCTCTGCCTTGCTGAAGGCCCTAGTGAAGAACTGTTAAGGCTTTTTTAAACAGTGGAGGCCATCTAGATTTTGGGGTCTGTGCCAACTATTTTTCATATACTTGACATCCAGACATCTCAGTCTCTTGATGATGGTCCTCTGAACTCACTCCAGTATGCTACTGAATGGTAGTAGTTTTCTGACATTCTGGAGTGAGTTCAGAGGACTGTCACTGAGGTGTCTGGATGTCAAGTCTAAGAGGAATAGGATCTTAGCCCACAGAAAAAATTAAAAAGATACTAATATAATAACAGGAGTCTTGAAATATAGTATATCAAGGTTGGTCACACAGAAAATGGAATGTATTAATCCTGTCTTGGACTAGAGTGCAGAAACAGTTCCAACGTGTTAAAACTACAAGACTAGTTCAGACTAATCTTCAAGCAGGAACTTCTGAATGTCAGTCAAGCAGATTATCACATGATGTGATGAGTTCTCCTTAGCTGGAATTCTTTAGAGTCTGTCAGAAGTCTCCTAACAGATCCTACACTGAACAGGGATTTAACTAGATAAACTTTAAAGTCTTTTCCAACTCTATAATACTATGATGCTTCACTTTAGTTGTTCCAAATAGCAATAATTTTAAATACGTGTAGATACAAAAAAAAAAAATCAATTCCATCTGTTGTTTCAACCCAAATTTGGTCTTCGTACAATTTTCTATTCGTCTCTCCAATAGATAATCTCTGTTATGAAATCATTCCCTGAAATTATTTGATGATCTCAGTTTTAAATAAAACCAATTAATTCAATTGGAACAAAGGAACTCATTGTCTTTATAATTGATTCTGTTCATTTAAAATATTTTAGATTTTAATAGCTCTATGTGTGACTTACGACCTGTTAGTATAGGAAAATTCAACAGTATGCCACTCATCATAAAGCAGCTTGAAAGCTATAATTGTGCAGCAGGAGAACAGCATGGAATCTGCAAATAAAATAGTGTGTGCAGTAACCCTGCTAAAATACTCAAATAGAAGTGTGAACATAATGATATTGGTTACATTACTTTTAATCTTACTTTGTTGGGTTCAGCACCTTTTCGCTACCAATCCAGTTTTTCTTGATCTTGCATTCTGTGAGCCAGTTCATCATCTTGGAAACCAGGATTCCACTTATCTAGCAGGGATATTTTTGAGGAAAACTAGTAAAGAATTTCTCAACCTTGGAAACTTGAAGGTATATGGACTTCAGCTCCAAGAATTAAGTTGGTTCACATTTCTTCAAATTGGCAAGATTGAGAAACACTGCCCTAGAGGAAAGCTTAGAACCAAAATTCAATGGATGATCTGATAATATTTCATACAACTATTTTGAGCATAGCAGGAATATGTTCCACCTAAGTAGCCCATTGCTATTTGTGGGGAAAACATACAGGTCATCCTGTTTTGTACTTGCAGTGACATAATATTTGTATAAAAAGGGGAGAGGCTTCAATTGCAACACCATAGCAATCATTCTGTCCATTTGGACTTACCTGTGGACACAACTGCCCTACATTTTTTTGAAAACAAAATCAAATCAAAGCTGTCGCTCCTAAGTAGATCAAAGGATGAAAATGCCTTTGTGAGCTGGAGCCTTCCTTCATGCATTTTTTTCTTCTCAAGATCACAGGGAAGAGTGGGTGGCATTCTCAGAGCAATGGGGTTGAAAGTTGGCCCTTTCAAATATTTTCTGTAGTTTGAATTATTTTTAAAGCCATTGTTCTTTTGAATGTGAAAAATTGTGTTGTTGAAAATAAGTGACTTGCAGTTACATACAGAGGGTTTTGAGAGCTACTAAACGGGGACTATATTTTGACATAGATAAATGATTTGCTCCTGCTCTTAGAATTCATGTTCTTCCTCTCCCCATCTTTGTTAAGAAACTTTTTGAACTCCCCTGGCCTTTTTTCTGTTTGTTGGGACATCAGAGTTTAGTAAAAAAAATTGATAGATACAGATCTTTCCTGAATCCTCCTTAGCTCTGCTTATCTATACTTTATTAACACCCATATTGTATCAGAGGACTTGGTTCTAACAGTAGTAAAAGATAAATGCAATGACCAAACCAATAAAATAAATTCCATGCAATATACATTAATCATACAGAAGGAATTTGATGAGGGTCTGGGTGGAAACCTTTTGTATTACTTTTTTCAAAATCTTTAGGAAGCGATAAAGTGCATAAATTTGAGGCAGATAAATATTTTCCCTATTTTCCAAAAGGTGAGGATGAACATCTTTTCACAACATTTTAGACAGACAGGACTGCTGATTTGAAAGAGGGGTCAAATAGGCCATCTATGTCAAAACTGAACAGCCCTCCCTTAACAGAGGGGGAGGGGTATAACATCGTCTATCTACAGTCCACAACACAATCCTTTCAACAGTTCCAAGAAGTCTCCACACTCATTTGTACTACTCAGGTGACCCTGATGACACAGATAAACCTCCAGATGGCCTCAACGACTGTGTAAAAGGATGCAAATGATCAGCTCTCTGCAAGGTGTATAAATCTTTCCATTCTCCACCATTCAGACACAGCTGAAGAAACTTTTTGGATGAGAAGTGAAATATCTTTTAAAAAAAAAAACCAGAAAGTCCAAGTTGCCTCTTGAAAAGCCCCTTGGGATAATTATGACCTGGATGACTAAGAATCTCCGTAGACAACTTTACACAACTGCAGATCAGTCTGACAGTGATACCTAAAAATATTCTACAACAGCTTAAATGATTGTGGGGATTCTGGAAACTTACTATCTTTAAACAAATCATTTTTCAAAATATTTCAGGATATTCTGATAAACAAACTAACAAAGTATTGACTAGATGGATGGTAATTAAGTGGATACTGTACTGGTTTGAAAATTATACTTGAATGGTCATAAATTTTTTTCTCAACAAACTTGAATAAGCTTCAGGTATATTAAATACGCAAGTCAAAGGATGTAAAGTTGTACACTTGCAAATAGATTAAATGTATAGCTAGGATAAAGCAAACCTGGTTTGGAAATAGAATTAGTAAAAACATTTTTGGAATAGCAGCTGAGCACTGAATGTAAGTCAGCAATGTGATGTGATTGTACAACAAGCGAATTCAATCTTATACCAACATAAACATTGGTTTTGGAGGACGAGTTCTATTTTATTTTGCATTGATCACACCACATCTCAAATATACTCTGTTTTTTCTTCATATCGTATAAATCTTTCACGTTTTGCCACATCTCAAATATTGTGTCTAATTCTGGATCTAGATAAACTGGAACAGGTTGAACATAAGGTAATTAAGTTGTTCAAAGGTTCTTATGGGTAAAAAGAGGTGGAAGAAACAGAATATTTAGTCTTAGAAAATTCTGAATAATAGCACTCTTCATATACTAGAAATGTTTGTTAAGGCCCGGTTCCACTGGCCGACGGATGCAAAACGTATGCATAAAGGACACAGCGGATGAGCAAAATTTCGGGGTCGGGGTGGCTCCTCCATTGTCTCCACTAAAAAAGTGATGAAATTTTGCAAAACAGAACAGAAAAGAACGGACGTGAGTAGTATGTTGCGGGGATGTTAAACGGATGTTCATAGGAAGCCTAGCGGATGAAAGCAGATGGAAGCGGATGACAACTCCAAAGGGTTCCAGGGGAGAATTTCAAAGCGGACGCATAGCTGAAGGGGATGCATAGTGGAAGAAGCGGATGCATCCACGGACACTAAAGGAAAAGGGGATGCTGCGCGGATGTATATCAGATGCAAAGCATTCACTGCGCATGCGGGGGAGTATGAATTGCATCAGTCAAGTGGATATAAAAGGATGCAGCACGCCGCAGTCAGCATACAGGGGAAGACGTGCTGCACAATACATGTTGCAGGAATACCATGGTTCGTCAGTCAGGCAAGAAGAGGAAGCCCGTGCCTACTTGTTCAAGCCTGGCAAGGTGAAGAAGGCCAGAACAGCATCCCACCCTGGCACTGATGCTGAAGCTGCTGCTGCTGCTGCTGCTGTGGTGGACCAGCCCCAAGGCCTCAAAGCCTGCTGCTGAAGCCCTGCTTGCAAGCTACCCTGAAGCCCTGCTGAAGCCCTGCGAGAGGAGAAGAAGGAAGGGAAGGAGAGGGAGAGAGGAAACAGTACAGCCGTTTCTGAGGAGCATGAGGATGAGGTGCTGGAATGGCTGAGCGAGAAAAGTTTCTCTGGAGAAAGGGCACAGACTGTATCAGGACACCAAGAAGAAGCAGGCAGCTTGGAGAGACAAGGCAGAGGAGCCTGGGGTACACTGCAGAAGTTCTCCTAGGATGGTGGAAGCACATGCACACCTGGTATGGCAAGCTACACCTCAAGAAATCCGAGCAGGCCTGTCAAGCTCATGACCGGAGATATACGTCATGGCAGGTGCAGTTTCCTGGAGGGTGAGATCCATACCGAGGAGCAGCCTCTTTGACACTCCTCTCCCCTAGACAGCCCACAGACAGCCAGTCCTCTTCAGCCAGGAGCCAATGAGCCTGTCAGGCAGGTGTCTTAGAGGGCCCCATGGAGAGACCCCCCCGACAGCTGCACCCCACAGCCCATTCCGGCAGACTTGGAGGATCCTGTGGAGGATGATGCCTGCTGTCACAAATGGAGGAGAAGAAGCAGCACCAGAGGCAACACCACCACCCAAGAGGATGCAGGCAGAGAGGAAGATTAGAGGGCAGGAACACAGTTTGCTGTGTGAGGATCAGGAAACAATGAGGACCAGCACAGAACATCTCTCTCACTGGTCCACTGTGATATACCATCCTCAGACCGGAGCCTTCATCACCTATGTGAGCCAGACCTGAGGACCTGCTGAGGCCCAGTACAGGTGATGAAGCGAAGATCGGCACTTTGCACAACCCTCAAGGCCATCTGAAGCTGCTCTACCAGTCCAGGTCTGCTCCTCCACCCCAGGCGATGTCACAGCCCTTCATGGCTTTCAAACGCCTCACCTACCAAGGCTACGACTACCAGGACTTTCACAGCAGAAGCAGAACTTCCCAGCAGGCCCAGGTTCATCTGACACCACAGACGCACTCTCACCAGCTGTGGATCAGACAGCCCACTACACTCCTCTTCTCCACCCACAGCCAGCCATTAATGGACAATCTGTCATAGTATTGGGCCTGACATTCAAGTCCTTGATGAGGGCATCTCATCAGCGGGACTGAGTCAGCTCTCTGAGAGCTTCCTGAAACACACATCCCTGTTACTACCCTCAGGGCAAGCACCATGGTGCCTCAGACCAGCACTCAAGCGCACAGCACCTCCACAGTCCTGCCCACTTAACAGCTGAGGCCAGGGACATGACATCAGAGTGACTGAGAATAGTGTCAGAGACTGAGCTGTACTTGTTAAGTTTATTACTTTGTTAAGACACTTTACTTGTTCATTTTGGCTTTTTTAATAAAGTCATAAGTTTACCTAAGAAAGTTAATAAAGGTTATCTTTGCTGAACACACTTAATAACAGTTTACTTGGTTCATTTGAGCTTATTTATAAGATCATATAGTTAGAAATTTAATAAAAGGTTATCTTTGCTTAAGACACTTGTTTCATTTTTTTTACTTAATAAAGTGTTGGTGAAAACTTTGAAAAATGGTTAAGCCTTTGCATGCTTGTGGGGTGATAAGGATAGTTGTGGGATAGATAAACTCCCAGTGCAAGCATAGTGGGCCTGTATGGTCCACTTCCAGCTGCCACACATATGGGACCTTTTTTATCAATCACAATTTATTCATTGATCACACGTTTTAAAATAAACAAAGCTTTTATTAATGCTCTATTCATTGCGAGGACACCCAACATACATGGACAATCTTACATCAGTGTTATGCAACAGTCTCAAGGAAGCATCATTAACATCTATCATCCTGTCTTGCCACTCCTGCTGCTCCCGCTTGGGGAGTTGCACCAGTGCTCAGTAGGTTGCACTGCTTCTTCCCTTCATGTGAAGCCCTGTTGGGGCCTTGTACACTCACAAGTGTCTGTCATGTTACGTCCTTGCTCCATTCACACAGGCTCCATGTCCCTTCCCTTGTTGATGGTAACACAGTCTGTTCTGCAATACTGGGTAGCGGGGTGCGCATGAGATTGTGCAGGATGCATCAAGCTTCCACGATGCTCCTCACAGTCTGTGGGTGATGCTGCATGGTGGTGAGAAGTATCTGGAACCTGTTGGCCAGGATGCCAAGGCTTCTCCACCCTCTTGCCTGGACAGCCTGTAGTTGAGGATCCTCACTTCAGCGGGTGAGGCATCTTGAAGTGTAGGGCTTCATGAGGTAGGTTCTGAGAATCTCCCCACAGATGAAGTAGGGCACATCTTGTGTGTCATTGGGTATAGGGGTCTGGACCTGGAAAGCCATGATGAGGTTGCGTTCCAGGATCCTTGGGTCACTTGCATTGTATACCTGGCCATCTAAAGCTGACCCATTGCTGAAGCATCGATGGCAGATGAACTTGTAGTCAGCATCAACCATGGCAAAGGGATGATACTAAAGAAGCCTTGTAGTTGTAATAAGTGGACCCCAACTTGGCTGGAGCTTTGCAGGACACGTGCTTCCCATCTATGGCTCCAACGGTGTGGAAAGTTCACCTTGATACATTCTTTCTGCAAGTTTTCTCCAGCCTTGTTAGTGGTGGGGCACTTGAGGAGCTCCTCATGTATTCTTCAGTGATGGCTGTACACTTCTGTGACACTTTGCTGATGCTGTTGTGTGGGCAGCTCTAACATACTGCATGTTTCTGTATGTGGTTCCAGAGGCCAGGTGCGCAGAGTAGCCATGTCACTTCAGTCCAATGTCCGGATTGGGATGAAGTTGGTGCTAGGCTTGGTCAACTGGGTCTAGAGACGCTCTACAAGTTCGTCAAACATGGCTGGTGGATCCTATGAAGTGATGGACTGCACGAGGGTCTTCATATCCTTCAGATCACATCAACTGGTCATACAGTCAAAACTCCATTTTCTCACGATCCATCCTTGGACCCACACAGCATCTTGGACTTCTCCTTCTTCTCCTTCTGTATAACCTTGAAACAGTTTTGAACAGGTTTTTGGTTTGGTGTGATGAGCGCAGCTATTATACGGACTATGTCATCATCCATGGTGGAGAAGAATTGAATAGTGGAAGACCAAGACAAGGTGGAAGAGGTCTGTACACCATGGCTGTTGGACATAACTGAGATCCATGTGATTTTATCCCCCTTTTTATGGAAATATCGGTTGTCCGTTAGGTGTCCTTCACATACTCTAGACATACTCCAGACATCCTAATATAAACAAGATACATCCCAGATACAAACGTGTCCATTTTGAATACTTTATATACTAGAATGCATACGCTTACATCCTTTTATTTCCGTGCTACTAACGCTATGTAGATGTTCTGTGTACCTTTTGTTTTCCTCCTCTTTCCATTTTCAGCTTCAGCGGATGTGAGTTGAGGGCATGGCCAGAGGATGCAGAGAGGATACAGCAGACGTTTATCGGATGAAAATGGACATGAAACGTTTGTTGCCCGTATATGTCGTGGAATGTACAGTACGACGGGTGGAAAGTTCATCCGTTCACAAAGTTTTTGTGGCAGAGCTCAAAACTTCTTGGGATGATGAAATCGCAGTGGACGGATGCTCGACAGATAGAGCATATGAAACACGTATGCAGTGAGTACACAACGGATGCATAGCATTTTCCAACATATGGCAAGCTTTTTTTAACGTTTTACATCCTCTTTGTATCTGTAAGTGCAGTGGGACCGGGCCTTTACACAGAAGACATTCAGTAATGCTATCATTCAGAGTTCAGTATAAGGAATAATGGATTTAAGGAAGCCAAAAGTTATTTCAATACTAGAACAAAAATTCCTAGCTTTAAAAGCTGAAGGAACCAGTTACTGAGGAAAGATTACTTCACTTGTTGTGTTTAAGCAAAGATGAAATAATCATCTGGCAGGGATTCCTTAATCTGTATTCTATCAGAAAAGGGATGACTGATGTGCTAAATGACTCTTTCTAGTGTTAAAATTCTGTAATTTGAAATAGTGTACCTGGAGTAACACAGAATTAACAAGTGTAAGATTTTTTAAATCTGAAAATGCAGTAAAGCACTGCTTAATAATTATAGTTTTTGTAAGAAAACAAAGGGCACAATTACACTTTTATTCTGTTGACCATGTTGATGTTGTGTTATCTATTTCAGATGACAAAAGTTCATCATAACATGCCAACTTTGCTTAAAGAGTAACTTTGCAGATTTTCTTCTGTTTCAGTCTGCAGGATCTATACATATCAATGTTTCTAAAAAAAGGTTCCGTCATAGTTCTCAAGTTCAACTTGGAACTGCACTATTGCATAAATATTAATCTTACAATATTCTCAGTTTCTTAATTCTGTTTGCTGCCAATCATTCCTCTTACTGCTAAGGTCTGGCTATTCTCTTCTTCCCAATGGTTTTATATGATTTAATTTGTCACATGGATGTTAATCATGTACTATATAATGAATATCACGGAGCTATGTAACAGTTGAAATTTAACAACATGATGCTGGCCTTTATAATCCAGTTTAGAGCGCCAGCATCTTGAGTCAATCACATAAGTAATCCAGCTATATTAAAAATTGTAATTAATAAACTGAGGTCATGGTGTTTATTAGTCCATCAGCTTTGGTTAAGAAGTTATTTTAAACTTTGTAAAACAACTACTTCCTAAGCATTGGTAGATATTTTTTGAGAAAGCATTGTGTTTTTCCAGCAGAGTCATGAATATTATAATCACAATCCTATCTTTAATCATCTTGCAAAAATTAAACTGCTTAATTCAATTTACATCTCTTTGACCAACTAATCTGCTTGATTTTTCCAACCACAGTTCTCATCCCTTAAATTGCATTTCTCCTCGTCTCAGCCTCAGATCCCCACTGCTTATCATGCTACCCTTTTCTCTTGACATAGCCTCTTTTTTCTCTGTAACATAAGGTGACTTCTCAGCTGTTTTGAATTCTAATTTTTCTCATCTCCCTTTCCCCAAGAACATGATGCCTGCTGCTCTGTCTCCAAAGTTCAGTGGTGGGATTCAAAATTTTTTACTACCAATTCTGTGGGCGTAGCTTGGTAGGTGTGGCAGGGAAAGGATACTGTAAAGTCTCCATTCCCTCCCCACCCCACTAACCTGCTTTCCAGATCTGTTCTCCTGTGCAGGGCAACAAAAGAAAACCCAGCCAATCAGGTGGGACTTGGGAGGCAGATGAGAATAGATGGGGGTTGGGCCAGTCAGAGGCGGTATTTGCCGGTTCTCCAAACTACTCAAAATTTCCACTACCAGTTGTCCAGAACTGGTCAGAACCTGCTGAATACCACCTCTGCCAAGATTGCCTTGTTACGATGCCATACAAATGTCACTGTAGCATTTCTTGGCGTGTTTGAATACACTGGAGAACCCCTTTTGACTGGGTCTCAGTAGAACAGATCTCAAATATGTGATAAATCAGATAAGGTGATGAGCTGTCCAATCATGATACTGACATATTCCTTTGCTTCCTGTAAGTATCTACAGGTCAATATCTACAGGTTATCAGAATACACTGCTTGTCCAGTCTTGCTGCTTTTGAAGATCAGCATTGACAGAGAAATCTCTCTTGTTCATTCTGCAGCTGTGTGGCCACACTAGTACTAATACTGCAGCAAGTGCAAATTAGGCTGCCTAGCTGGAGCATAACACTAGAGGAAGCATAATGTGTGGCTGCTGATCAGATAAAGCAGGAGATATTATGATAAAGCAGGAGCAGACATTCTTGTGTCCTCCAAAAGTATTTACCTTGAAGTCCCTCTTGGGACATGGGCTTAAAAGATATTACATTGGCATCTCCTCCTGCAGTTTTATTGAAGTAATTTCATCTTTCAGTTGTTGGGCAGAGAAACACTATGAAGAAATCCCTGGATCATAATGCTGTGTTGAAATTTCTGCCATGTTTTCTGCAATAAAATCTGAAGAGCTGAAGTTTTAGTAACTAACGAGGAGACATTTAATTTTCTGCTTTTCCTGCTTCTGCTATTTTGACATAGCTATTCAATTGACTAATAAATGCCCAAACTGTAAACATTCACATAAAAATAATTTAAAAGAATTTAGACTTTTTCAGTCCTTTTTATGTTGCAGAACACAGATTGCAAATGAAACTGAACATCTCTTTGATTTTTTTTTTTAAATACATATTTAGACAATATTAAAAAAGTTTGTAGGAAAAAGAACAAGTACAATGAAAAATATAAGCATGTGCCTTTAGAAGAAATGATCATTGCATAGAAATCCTGTATATGTTTTACAGGGAACAAATTATTTGCTGCAATTTAAGGCTAGGTCCCACTGGCCGATGGACGCAAACATATGCATAAAGGACACAGCGAGATGAGCAAAATTTCGGGTGGCTCCATCCATTTGTCATCCGCTTCAAAAAAGTAGCAAAAATTTGCACTAAAACATAATGGAAAATGAATGGAAAAGAACGGATGTGGTAGTATGAGCGGGGATGTTTCACGGATGTTTCATCGGAAGCTAGTGGATGGAAAGCGGATGACACATCCGAAGGGTTTCCGTGCGGTGAGAATTTTGAGGCCGGACGCATAGCGGATGAAGCAGATGCAGATCACATACGCTTAAAGGAAAGAAAGGGGATGCCACGTGGATGTATTATCGGATGCAACACCTTCACTGCGCATCCTTTCTATGTTTCGTGCTGACTGAACGCTGTGTAGCACTTTCCGCTGTAATCCTTTTGTTTTTCCCCTCTTTCCATTTTCAGCTGCATGTGGATGTGACGTTGAGAGGAATGGCCAGAAAAGTGCAGACTGAGGAGACACGGACGGGGGTTTTTTAATGCGATGATAAACGGACATAGAGTTTGTTGCTCGGGTATTGTCACGGAATTTTATGCGATCACACGGCGGAAAGTTCAATCCATTAAAAGTTTTATGCAGCTCAAACACTTTCTTGAGCGGATGAAAATCGCAGTGGACAGTTGCTCGACAATTAGAACGTTATGTAAAACAAGTATGCAGAATGAGTACACAAATGGATGCATTGCATAGCGTTTTCCAATGGGTGGCAAGCTTTTTTTAACGTTTTACATCCTCTTTGCATCCGTAAGTGCAGTGGGACAGGGCCTTTAGATGTGAAATAAAGGCAGCTTTTTAATAAATGCTCAAACACAGACCCCAAAGTCACATATGACTTTGTTTCAAAGTTACAATGGCTGCTGTAACCTTGTGGCCATTTGTTGCATTGCCTCTGTCCCCCATTCCACCCCACTGAGTCTTAGGACTGCTCCCTACACAGATAACAGATAATCAGAGTTGGAAGGGACCTTGTAGGTCATCTAGTCAAACCCCCCATCCAAGCAGGAGACCCCACACCATTTCTGACAAATGGCAGTCCAATCTCTTCTTGAAAGTCTCAAGTGATGGCGCTCCCACAACTTCCGAGGGCAATTTCTGTTCCATTGGTTGATTGTTCGCACTNTCTCCTTGTTCAGTTTCCATCCATTATTCCTTGTCTGGCCTTCAGATGCTTTAGAAAATAGTTTGACCCCTTCCTCTGCCATGCCCACCAAGCCACGCCCACAGAACCGGTAGTAAAAAAAAAGGAATCCTACCACAAATCTATATGCTCCCACCTTGCTGGTTTACGAAGTCTTTTGTTTCTTGAGGGAGAGCTAGTATCCCAGCAATTTTGCTCCAAATTACTTCTTGATGGCTCTCTTTTTCTAAGTCCAGAGGTGGTGTTCAGCCAGTTCTGACAGGTTCTGGAGACAGGTTCTGGTAATGGAAATTTTGAGCAGTTCAGAGAACCGGCAAATACCACCTCTAGTTGGCCCTGCCCCCATCTATTTGCTGCCTCCCAAGTCCCAGCTGGGTCTTTTGTTGCCCTGCACAGGAGGATGGAGCTTGAAAGCAGGTTAGTGAGGAGGGGAGGGAATGGGGATTTTACAGTATCCTTCCCCTGGAGTGGGGTTGAAATGGAGACTTTGCAGTATCCTTCCCCTGGATGGGGTGAAAATGGGGATTTTACAGTATCCTTCCCCTGCCATGCCTACCAAGCCACATCACACCCACCAAGTGACACCATGCCCATCAAGCCATGTCCAGAGAACTGGTCATAAAAATTTTTGAATACCACCACTGTCCAAGTCCCAAGTTAATTTTGATTGGATTTCAGCTGGGATAGATGCTCGTGCTGGAGAAAATGGTAGGAGGTGATGGAACAATTGCAATTTGTTTAAAAAGGAAGGAGAACATTTCTAATAGTGGAGGGCCAAAGAGAAATGAGTGACCATGTTGAAATGGAGAGTGTTAGAGCAGGGTTTCTCAAGTTTAACAATTTGGTGGCTGGAGAATTCTGAGAGGTGAAGTTCATGCCTGGTAAAGTTGTATTGAGAAACACTACATAAGAGGGAGTGTATATTTTTTTTTTATATTTCCTCTTCTACTTCATGGCTCTTCTTTTTTTGCTATTCCTTTTACCACTCCTCTTTTTCCTGTTGCTTCTGACCATTCCTTATTTTTTTGTTCTCCTTCTTGCTAAGATAGAAGTAGCAAAGTGTGTGTGTGTGATATTGTGTGTGGTATTGTAAAGATACCAACAAGGAAGAGAGCACTCTTGAATCAAGTGTGCACATGCATTCATCAGAATTGTGTCCCTGTGTGTAAGCTCATACAACTTACAGAATATGTGTGTGTGTGTGTGTGAGAGAGAGAGAGAGAGAGAGAGCTTTTTGTATGTCATTGTGTTATGACATATCTGCAGTTTGGAATCTGTGTCTCAGATTGAGCTTCTACTCCTGTATCTAACTATGGCAAAGGATGTTACTGGCTTTCAACCTCACAGTTTTCTATGAACCAATTGGAGCAGCATCAGAGGTGATAGTCAGCCAGTTCTGACAGTTTCTGGAGAACCGGTAGTGGAAATTTTGAATAGTTTGGAGAGGCAGTAAATACCGCCTCTAGTTGGCCCTGCCCGCATCTATTCATTGCCTCCCAAGTCCTTGCTGGTTGGAGTTCCAGCTGATCAACTAGGTCTTCTTTTGCTGCCCTGCAACAGGAGAATGTAGCTGGAAAGCAGGTTAGGGTGTGGGGAGGGAATTGGGATTTTACAGTGTCCTTCCCCAGGAGTGGGGTGGAAATGGGGATTTTGCAGTATCCTTCCCCTGCCATGCCCACCAAGCCACATCACACCCATCAAGCCACGTCCACAGAACTGGTAGTAAAAAAAATTTGAATACCACCACTGAGCAGCTTATTTGGCAACTCTCTCTATCCCCACAGCAGCCATTTAAAACTGGTCATACAGTTTTCGTAGAAATTCTGTAAAGATTATCGATCTCTATAATATCCTAAAAGACTATTTTCAGTACTGTTTAGAGAGCACTTATTTTATAACCATATTAAGCACGGGCTTTGAATCTCTCCCCTCCTCTCTCTTTTCTTGGCTTTTATAAATAGAAATGAAATCTTTTTTTTTCATCTGAAATGAAATCTTATTTTCACATATTAGATGTTTCTGAGGACATTCTGGGAACTGAAAGCAGCTAGCTGGCCATGTCTTTACTAAAGATACAACTATTGCCTGAACAAATTCCACCCATGGTGTTTAAATTTTGTTCTTGTATAGATGGTGAAAGTATGCATATTAATCCAATGGTCTATCTGTACAATCAGTTTATGAATATTTTTAATAGTAAATATCAAGAGGATAGATATACCATGCCCTTACTCACACAACTGTTTGCTCACAATGCCCGTGTAGAGATTGTTGTTGTTGTGAAGTCATGTCTGATCTATCATGACCCCATGGACAATGTTCATCAGGCCTTCCTGTCCTTCTGGAGTCCATTTAAGCTCATGGCTCCTGTTTCCATGACTCCATCTAGCCACCTCATTCTCTGTTGTCCCTTTCTTCTATTGCCCTCAATCGTTCCCAGCATTAGGCTCTTCTCCAGGGAGTCCTTCCTTCTTATTAGGTGGCCAAAGTATTTGTGTTTCATCTTCAGGATCTGGCCTTCTTAAGACCAGTCAGGGTTGATCTCCTCTAAGAGTGACCGGTTTGATCGCCTTGCAGTCCAAGGGACTCTCAGGAGTCTTCTCCAGAACCATAGCTGGAGAAGTATAAAGACTTGTGCTGGAGAAGTATAAAGACACCATTAGGTATAATCCCTTATACTAAATTGTGGCACCAGAGAATCTTGTATGTTTGTTTCTGCAGTTATTTTCCAGTTTCAGCCTATATTATTAATATAAAAAGCAGACAAACAATTGGAACATTTGCATATCTCAGTCTATTATACAGCAAACTTCATAACAAAAACAATTTGGCTAACCTACAGTGTAAAGTTTCTTGCCTTTCAAATTTCTATTATAACATCTAAATGTCCACTTCTACCTTAAGGCTTTGACTGAAACTGGAATGAATCAACCAAAATATATTTATGAAACTGTTATTTATTAAAGTGTCTCCTCACCTCCAGCTAAACTGCAGCTTTATGAAGGACAAAAATAGTTCTTATTACTACTGTAGAAATAATATACACTACTAATAAGCCATCTCTCAAGTATAATAACTTTTTCTTACTCTATAAACTAGAGTGGTATTTCATATGATAAAGTTTTCCTGGTGTAAACCTTGTAAAATTGTTTTTAAAAATCCTTCTGGCAGTATAATAAAACTGCTCCATTTGAACTGTCTTTGACAATGATAATTATTATGGATTCATGTCTCCATTAATGAATCTCCAGTATCTATTATTAAGGCTAGGTCACACTGGCCGACGGATGCAAAACGTATGCAAAAAGGACACAGCAGACGAGCAAATTTTGGGGG
>BHFT01025486.1:0-10621 GCA_004320025.1 Laticauda laticaudata | reverse complement strand
ACCTTTTGTTTCCTCCCTCTTTCCATTTTCAGCTGCAGTGGATGTGAGTTGAGGGGATGGTCAGAGGATGCAGAGAGAATACAGCGGACATTTAATGGATGATAACGGACATAGAACGTTTGTTCCCCATATATGTCGTGGGTGTACATCGTACACGGTGGAAAGTTCATCTGTTCAAAAAGTTTTGTGCAGCTCAAAACTTCTTGCGCAGATGAAATCGCAGTGGTCGGATGCTCGACGGATAGAGCGTATGAAACACGTATGCAGTGAGTACACAATGGATGCATAGCGTTTTTCAGTGGATGGCAAGCTTTTTTTAATGTTTTACATCCTCTTTGCATCCGTAAGTGCAGTGGGACCGGGCCTTTTCTGCAATTCTAACTATCCATTGAAATCGACACCTTTGTCCAAGCAAAATAAATGGGATGGGATAGGATAGGATAGGATAGGATAGGATAGGATAGAGACAGGACAGGACAGGACAGGACAGAACAGAACAGGATAGGATGGACAGACAGACAGAATAGTAGGATGGATGGATGGATGGATGGATGGATGGATGGATGGATGGACAGACAGACAGATGGACAGAGAGAGAAAGAGGTGATAGACAGAGGATAGAGGGTAGATGAGAGATAGATAAATGATAGATAAATAGATGATAGACAGATGATAGACAGACAGATGATAGATATAGGTTAGATAAGAGATGGATGGATGGATGGATGGATGGACAGACAGATAGGCGGCAGGCAGGCAGGCAGACATCATTTCTGCTTCATGGTGAGCATGCTTGTTCGCCATAATTTCATTTCTGAATCAAGAAAACCAACCTAATATATACAAATAAATCTATGCATTAATACTAGAAATAAACATTAATGCTTAACCTTCTCTCCTTCCCTCTCAAAAGGAAGGAAGAAAGGAAAATAGGGAGAGAGAGAGAGACAGAGAGAAAGAGAAAGAAAGAAAGAAAGAAAGAAAGAAAGAAAGAAAGAAAGAAAGAAAGAAAGAAAGAAAGAAAGAAAGAAAGAAAGAAAGAAAGAAAGAAAGAAAGAAAGAAAGAAAGAAAGAAAGAAAGAAAGAAACCACCTGGCTTATATAGTTCAATGACTGTTTTTTTTCCCCAGGTACCATTTTCAACCAAGTAAACAAGCAACAGAATAAAATTTCATCTTTTTTCACTCAGTGGAGCTTACAGTACATCTCTTTTTCCTTCCCTGCTCCATCTGTTTGCCTAGCTCAGCTTATTTAAAATATTCTAGAGTTTGCCCATGAGATCCCTACAGCCTTCTATTTACATCAGTTAGAGCGACAAGGAGGAAAAAAAATACACCACCACCCCCCAAAAAAATACATTTCAGGATAGAGTTTCATTTTTGTTTTCTTCTACCATAATGCAATGTTGCTTATATGGTGGTCTGTCAGACTTCCAGGAAAGCAATCATGAGCTGAAGATAGTTCCACTGAAAGTAGAGATGAAAACTAGGTTGAATGAAAAACCAGCAAAAGGATTGGCTTCACAGAATTCATCTCCAGACAAGGAAGAGGACTTGAAATCACCCAGAAGTGGTATTCAGCCAGTTCAGAACGGTTCTGGCATATTGGTAGCAGAAATTTTGACCAGTTCAGAAAATTGGCAAATACCACCTCTGATTGGCCCCACCCCTTCCATTACATTTCCTATATTTCCTTGTTGTTGTTGTTTTAGCTCAGCTGATTGCCATGCCTCAATTGAGCTTAAAAAACAGTTCAGGCAACTTTGCAGCATTGACATTGATTCATTTCTGAAGGTTTGTATTTGAGCGCATGTGCAAAGCCCAGCTGATTTGCGTGATTGCCATGCCTCAGCTGACCTAAAAAACAGTTCAGGCAGCTTACCAACACTGAAAGAGGTCTATATTTGATCCCTGCACATGCACACATAGAATTGGTAGGAAAAAATTTGGAAACCCACCTGTCAGAGCTCCGGTAGTTACCCCCATTTAAATCATAAGTCTCTAGCTGGATTTTCAAATCTTAAAGGAGATTTATTAGGAGGAAACATGCCAGTGCTACCTGGGTGTAGCTGACTTTGAGACATATCATTCATTGTCACCCTTGATCCTGGTTTCCCCCCAGCCCTTGGGTGTATCATAATTCATATTCTCCAATGGGACACATCCATAGCCAAGAGTCCTCAATCATACTCTCCAGTTAGAATTTTGTCTGCAAAAACTTCAGTCACCTAGAAACTATCTATGAAAACATTTATGGAATTCAACTTTGGTTTTGCAAGCTGCTGCACTGCTCCCCCCTTCCTTTCTATTGGCAACTCTAAAAGATCAGATAAATATTTTATAAGTTGACAACACCACTGAGATCACCCATAAGTGCTCTGTACAGTTGCTCCCTATGAGGAGACTGCAAAAGAGCATTCTCAGGTGGGCTTTAATCCTCTGGAAGGCAAAGGATCATCATTTTGGCCCAAGCTACAGTCAGAGCCTTTACAAAGTCAGTGGGTTGACATACTCCCTTTCTTAATCCCTTCTGAAAACTGGTTGTTAACCATTTTTAGGATATTTAGGAGCTGACAGAATGGAAAGTTTAATTATGTTGGCTGAGTTTCCCTCAATCCCGAATGGAAGTTTTAGGCAAGTATTACAACATTAAATATCATATTAATTCTTATGAATTCTTGAAATTCTTATTAATATTGATAATTGATAAAATTGATTAAAAAAAGGATAAGATTGAGGCTGGTTTGAATGTGGATTTAAAAATGACAGGCTACAAGAATGAAATAGGAAAAGATGTTACACTGATTTTGCAAATGGAACTAATGTCTTAATAATTAAAATGGAAGTACAGTATGCCAGAAGAGTGACTTGGGTTATTATTATTGTTGTTGTTATTGTTGTTGTTGATTTACAAAACAGTTTTGTTAAACTTATGAAAGACTTTCTGAGAAGAGACAAAGAAACAATAAATAAATCAAGTTCTGAGACTCTATTCAAAAGGGTGAAAATTCAAGGTTGTAAAACTACAAAGGACAGGAATATAAAATTGGTCATTTGACCAAAGTTAAAATGCATATTTGTTGTTTCTGCTGGGTCTTAATGAATTTTTGTTGACCAGTACCAAATGATGAGGCTTTTAAAAAATTGTTTATAGGCAAGAGATAAGATAGAGAAGATGTATTTTTAGAAAAATAAACAATGTGATAAGTTATTGTCTTAAAAGTAATGGAATAGGAAGAAGGATTATTTGATTAAAATATATATGCTGTTATTTCTGACAACACTTAAATGAACACTTTTGCTGATTAGGTCTGAAAAAGAAGGCTTGAATAATATTTTTATAGGTAAGAGATGAAGTAGAATTCAGAAAGTGAACAAATCAAATGCTACAGATACATGATTAAATGTATCCAGAGATTATGCCATTGATACATAACAAAAGGAATAACTCTGGAGGAAAAATATCACATTTATAGTTAACATTACACTTTGAGAAAATTGGTGCAAGATATTCTATCAAAACTATATTATTCCGGTATTGATTATACAAATAGACAAATTGTTTTCTAAAGATTGTTGGAAATCTAACAAGCAAGAGAATCATTTTTCATGTTTAGTGGCAATGTGGTAAGCTCAACAATATTGGAAAACAATTTATGATAGAATGCAACAAAATTTAAAGGCAGATTTCTCTTTTCAGCATGCAAACTTTAAAATCTACAGAGGATACAGAACTTGCTTTGTTCATGTTAACAGCTGTTGGGATCCTTTGTGCTTCTCAATGGGGAGTTGCAAAAGATTTCATAGAAAAATAGCAAATTAAATTATGGGAAAATGTGTCAATGGTGAAGCTGACTTCATACAGGTAATCCTTGACTTACGATGATGATTGGAATCAGAATTTCTAACTTTTATGACCTTTTTTTGCCACAGTTGTTAAGTGAATCACTGCAGTTGTTAAGAGAAACATGCAAATGTTAAGCATGTTTGCTTTCCCCAATATCTTTGCATGTTGTTTACCCTTTGAAAAACATTCCAGATCTGTAGAAGCAATGCAATCAATGGAAACTTGTTGATGACCCCAACTATGTCAAGGACCTTGGAGCACTCATTTCTAATTATCTATATGCTAGAGCCCACTGTAACTACATAGACAAAAAGGCATTAAGAGTTGTTAACCTAATCCTGCATAGCTTTTTCTTCGGTAATATCACACTACTAACGAGAGCATACAAAACATTTGCTAGACCAGTACTCGAATACAGCTCATCAGTCTGGAATTCACATTACATATCAGACATTAATACAGTCGAGAAAGTCCAGAATTATTTCACAAGAAGAGTTCTTCACTCCTCTACTTGTAGCAGAATTCCTTATGCCACCAGGCTTGAAATTTTAGATCTAGACAACCTAGAACTACAGTCCGATCTAAGTATAGTACATAAAATTATCTACTGCCTACCTGTCAATGAATACCTCAGCTTCAACCACAACAATATAAGAGCACATAATAGATACAAACTCAAGGTAAACTGCATCAAACTTGATTGCAGGAAATACGACTTCAGCAACAGAGTGATCAATGTATGGAATACTCCACCTGACTCTGTGGTTTCTTCCCCAAACCCCAAAAACTTTCACCTTAGACTGTCTACTGTTGACCTCACCCCTTTCCTAAGAGGTCTGTTGGAGATGTGCACCAACGTGCCTACCGTCCCTGTCCTATTGTTTCTGTTTTTTCTTATTCATATCCATTTCATGTATTCATAACCATGTTTATACTTATACCTGTTATCTAATATTTGTTTGACAAATAAATAAAAAATAAATAAATGCATAAATAAATACATTTTTTTTTTAAAAAATAGTACTGGTTGGGAGGATTAAGAAATCTTAAATGTCTCAGAATTTCACTGTCATGTCAACTCAACTGCCAGAAGTTTGATCCTGATGGGCTCAAGGTTGACTCAGACTTCCATCCTTCCAAGGTTGGTAAAATGAGGACCCAGATTGTCTATGAAGATTCTCAGTCATCCAGGTTATGGTTGTTCCAAAAATGCTTTTTCAAATGGATTTTTCAAAGGGCAACTGGACTTTGTTTTGCCTTGAATATGTTTCATATATCATCCAAGAAGAGCTTCTTGGATGAAAAAGAAGCTTCTTGAATGAGAAGTGAAACATCTTCAAGGAAGTCCAGTTACCTTTTGAAAGAGAACCTTTGGGACAACCATGACCTGGATGAATGAGAATCTCCATAGACATGCTGACATTGTAACCTTCCCAGAGAGTGTGCTAAAGGACGGTATTTAAGTCTATGTGCTATTATTTTCTTGCATACAAGTAGGAGATTATCAACCTAAGGATGGAGTCAAATGCATCATAAGCTGGGAGCCTCTATACTTCCATAAGAGACCTACATTCAACCTCCTTAAGTCCATTCATTTTTGTCTGTGTTGTGGTTCGCCAGCAGTCTGAGCAGATGACAGTGGAATTGGACAGTGGGGAAGAAAGGGGACCAGTCCAGGAGTCTGGGGAGGACTCTGACAAGGGTCTTGCATCCGATGCAGAGATGGGGCCAGGACCATCTGGGAGTTGTGTGCTGACTCCGAAGTCTCTGGAGACTGACAGCAGCGAGGCAGAGGAACAATGTGCATGTGCACAGAACTGCTAGAACGCAGGAGCAGCAGAGACAAAAGGGGTGATTTGGGAGTAAGACTTGGAGGTGACTGCCATTCCCCTAAGGTATAAAGGAGGTGCAAAGGTAGAGAAACCTTTGCAGGAAGCAAAGTTGTTCACTCTGTTTGGATTAAACCTTGAAGCTCTGTGTGGACTTTGTACTTTGGTTGTTTTTTTACAGTTAATTTGGCACTCTAGTTGTTGACAGCAGTTCAAAGGAGAGAAAGGTGGGTGCTTATCTCGAGGGACTATTTGGGACTCATTACGGGCTGGGAATGAACATAATTCCCAGCATTGAAATAAAACAAGAGTTGTTTGGACTAATCGTGTGCTTAATTATCGTCTCAGGAAGCCTGGGTCAGAACAATCTGACACCAATTTGCTTCGACTGATAATAGTTCAGATTCTTGTGCATAGGTATCCTGAAATAAACTTGTAGTATTTTTTGAACTCTATCCTGGTTCCTGATACCTGACAATGCTGGATCTAATATGAAAATAATTCCAAGGGAAAAAGACATCATTATCAAGCACAAAATAAAGGACTGTCCAGGACAGTTTCTTTTTTCTTTTGCAATGGTGAGGAGGACTTACTGGTGAGACTCTCAATGTAGGGATTCCCTATCCTTTCATTTGAACAAGTTCAAGACTTTTGGCATTATTATTAATGAGGACCGATGTCTATTGAGCTACAGTTGATTTTGTTAAGCTGAGTAATGTTTAATATGCCTGTAGATTTATTTGAGGTCTGTGTATTTTGATACATTTTGTAAGCAGCTGGGAGATGCCTTGATAGACAATCAGGCAAACTGCAAGCAAAAATCTATTTCACATCTGCCAGTGGTCTTTTGTTACAACATTAGGATGACATTTTTCACACACACACACAAAGTGTACATAGATATCAGTGAATAAATGTTAGAGAACATTTTTGCCTGGGGATGTAGGTAAGTTATTGCATTGTTAGAACCAATTAGAATTGAAACAGGATCATTACCAAAGTGTTCATGAGTCCTCCTGACATACTAAATCAAGCTAGTTTCACAAATGCCCTGGGAGAAGACCCGGCACTTAAAGTTAATGCTAGCTATGGTAATAATAGTGAAATGCAAAACCTTAGGCATATATTAAGTCTTTGGGATTTATGTAACAATTCTTGCTTCCAATAAAACAAAATTTTATACCAGATGTACCACTCCAACTTACAAGAGACATAGAATTGAAACTTAAGCCCTTGTCAGAATTTTTCCTGTCGCATCCCAGCATCACAAATCCAGTTCGTTATTCATTTCCACATCACCTCTCTTGTGATTGGGAAAAACTACACTGAGGGTGAAGTGTGTGGAGTAGAGTATGCTCTATAGCCATGATGGCGAGCCTATGACATATGTGCCACAGGTGGCACACAGAGCCATTTGTGTGGGCACACAAGCCCCAGACAAACTTACCTCACTGTGCATGCAAGTGCCTCCCAGATGATTTTAGGGCCTTTTTCGGCCTCCCAGAGGCTTGAGAGAAGCCTCTGCAGTCTTTGGAGGCTGAAAAATAGGCCGATTTCATCACTTCCTGTGTTTCCAGTGATGAAACGGCCCCATTTTTCGGCTTCCAAAGGCAGCAGAGGCTTCCCTTGAGCCTCTGGGAGGCTGAAAAAGGCCCGAAAATCAGCTGAGAGGCACATGCATGTGCAGTGCATTTTAGGGGATAATGTAGTGCATGGGGGGATCATGCACACATGTGCAGGGGGCATGGGGGGCTGCTCACATTCCTTCCAGAGCCCAGGGAGGCCATTTTTTCCCTCCCAGAGACTCAAGGAAAGCCTCCGGAGCCCGTGGAGGACAAAAACACCCCCCACTGTGATGCAGGAGGCTGACAAGGCCATGCACACCATGGCCACACCCACCCAGCAACTGGGCAGAGAACCCATTGTTAAAATTTTTGAATTTTAACAAATTTCCTGAGCCTAACCCTAACCCTAACCCTACAATGTAAGAAGGCGAAGATAGGTATCAAAACACTATGTATAAATGAACTGGGGTACAAAAATGCCCATAATTAGATGTAAACTAAATGTAAACCACTCGAAATTTGATTGCAGGAAGTACAATTTCAGCAACAGAGTGGTCAATGTCTGGAACTCACTATCTGATTCTGTTGTCTTCTGCTCAAACCCCTACTCCTTTATCTCAAACTAACCTCTATCAACCTCATCCCATTCCTAAGAGATCTGTAAGGGACATGCATAAGCACACAATTGTGCCTACCATCTCTGCCGATTGTCCCCAATTATTAGTTCCAATTTCTTGTATTTAAACTTATGTTTAGTCTTGTTTCTGTTGTACTGTAAGCTTTTGACAAATAAATAAATAAAATAATTAGTCCTGTGAACTGAAGACCTCGAGCTATATTAATTAAGTAATTGGCTTATTGCCATAGCAAGACATCTGCAAGTGTTAAAAAAATGAGACATTTGAACTTTCATTCCTTCCTTCTCTCCAATATTTAGGGCCTATATAAACATCAGCAATCCAAGGCAGAGTTCCCCAATATCAACATTCTCAGAACATCTTTACAAACTGAACTTCAAAAGGTTCGTCTTCCCAGGAGGGAAGTGCTAATAGAGACAGATCAAGTTCTATATACAGACTGCCAATGTGTGCCAAGAAGGTGTACGTTTAGATCACCTGCTCCCGGGAGAGAGAATTTGGAAGGAGATCAAAGAAGTCTGCATGGTTATTGTGCCCTGGAGACTCAAAATGCCTTCTACCATCAGTAAGATGTTGGCGATGGTGTTTGGAATCAAAAAAGCATCAAATAAACAGAGATTTGCAGCCCCATTTTGTCTTCAGATTAATTACTTTTGCTGGCACCAGATTGTAACGGTATAATCCAAGATTTACTTAGGAATAGGAATAGGAATAGGAATAGACTAGACTAGACTAGACTAGACTAGACTAGACTAGAATCAGAGCTGGAAGGACCATGGAGGTCTTCTAGTCCAGCCCATTGGCCTGTCATGTGCTGGCCATGCCCCCGCCCAGTATAGCAGAGGGGGGGAAAGTCTCAGTATATCATATGATGCTGCCATGATGATGCGAGTTTGACACCCAGGGTCTAGACTCTTCTTACAAATATCCAATGATGGAGGGCTCACAATTTCTGGAGGCGTGCTCTCCACTCAGTAATTGTCCTCACTGTTAGGCAGTTTCTCTTTAATTCCAGGTTTCTTCTCTCTTTGATTAATTTCCAACAATTGTTTCTTGTCCTGCCTTCTGGTGTTTTGGAGAATAATTTGGAGAAGAGAGTAGAAATCCTCCCCATAGTAAGAACCTGCTACTAAGAGAAGCCAGACATGCTGGGGCCATACCGTGCTTTTCCCTGTTAAGTGTTGTGCCAAGTGTTACATTCCAACTTTTTATACTTCATATCATCTGAATATGTCCTCATATGTGAAATGGGCCTTTTTTCATTCACTTTATGTAGTTGCAAAGGTTTGGGGATGGGTTGTTTAGTTCTAATCTCATTTTTATGCCCAATTGGTGCCAATGGCAAACTGGAAGATGCTTAAATATAGTTTTGCAATAATAAAATAATGCTTATTTGGATGAATTCTTTGGAGTAAGGTTAACTTGTTGATTTTGTGGTGGATTCTGTTCTGTTAATGAAGTTCTATCCAGTTAACATCATGGCAGTCTATTATTTTAGGTTAGCTTTCTCGATCTGTAGTACTCGGCTTCTATATGTAATAACAGTGAAACAATGAAAAGGAATTGCGGTGCTCTGGAATTTGCAATATTGTGGTGAGTGTGAAATTTATTGGAAAGCTCAGGTTACTTTAAACACTCTCCCCAATTCCATTCCAGAAGCCTCAAATCTAGGTAATTATTTGTTCAGATAAAAGTGTTCTGTTCCTCCCAGATGATACTTTTTCAATATCTTCAGATGGCTGAATTAAATTGAACTTGACTGTGATAAATTTGTGGGTCGTGAATCTCACACATGTTGTCATCTTTCACTTTTCGAGTTTACACGTCTCTTTCCAAAAAAAGAGGAAAAAGGGAAATGTCTGTGATTCACAAAGAAGCATTTGTACATATATATATTCCATTTCAATTCTTTTACTCTCTTGATGATATTGTATAGACAGTGTAGCCTGCAGTATTTATTATTAGACTTACCACCCACCTTGCCTTGAGTAGGACCCCAGCCATGTGTTATGTATGGTTAATTAATAAGTTCATTTTCCTAGTTAAAATGCTCATCCCATCTTTATGAGATTTGTATCATGAACAAATCTCAGAAGAAACTAAAAGCAGTTCTTGCAAATTGGAGACTGCTAGCTTGGCTACTTATATATATCCTTTTCACCCTCCCATTGGCCAAAGCGCTGAATAACAACAAATTCAACTCCAATCTTCTTTTTCTTCTGTGCAGGTACAGAATCCGTTTATTGAACTGGGAAAAACAGGATGAATCAATTTATCAACCCTGCACATGGCATGGAAAGAGCTACGGGAAGGGAAGGTGTTCAAAGGAAACAAGGCATTGTGATGCAGGACTGATGTGAAGAGGTAGCTGGACTCGATTCAGACACGGAAACCACAGGAGAAGATGTTCTCTATGAAGTGTAGGGAACCATCTGGACCAATGACACAAGGGTCACTAAAATAGCAGCAGGCATCAGTGCAGAAAGGAACAATCTGTCTGTATTGTGAATCAACAAAATTGGCGTAGATCTATTGAAGGTATCCAAAAGCATTAATCATCTCCCATAGAGATGCCTGAAAAGAGATTTTGTTCATTCCAAAACATTCTAAAGGAAATGAATACTTCAAAGTAGTTGGGATGTGAAGGAGACTGGTTTCTCTCTCTCTCTCTCTCCCTCCCTCTTTCTCTCTCTCTCTGTATATATGTATATATATATATATATATATATATATATATATATAT
>BHFT01025484.1:0-73280 GCA_004320025.1 Laticauda laticaudata | reverse complement strand
GCACTACAATGACGTGGGATAATACCCGAAGAAAGCTAAACAGCACACATGTAAGTACCCGCGAAAGCTTAAAAAAAACATATATATATGTGTACACACACACACACACACACATTTGACCTATTTTCCTATTTCTTTAATCATTTTCACTAGACATCTTTACTTCCTTTTTACTCAACCATTTTGTGCCATATATTCCATATTATAGAGAAGTCTCCTCCTTCCTTGTTTTTTAATATCATGGTTAATCTAATCATTTCTGTGCATTGGTGAATCTTATTGATTACTGCCAAATCTGTGGGTACCACTGTTGATTTCCAGTTTTGAGCAAAAGCTATCCTTGCCACTGTAATAATATGTAATATCACATGCTGTTGCTTCTTGTCCCATGTCAGGTCTGACATTCCCAATAAGAAGGTCTCTGGGTTAAACTTAATCTTTTGTTTTGTCAATTCATCTAGCCAGATCTGGTTTTTAAGCCAAAACTTTCGCACTTGGGTCCACCATATGTGAAAATACGTTCCGTGGCAAGAATTGCATTTCCAACATTTAGGGGAACATTTTCGCTAGTCTCACTGGTGGCAAATGCCAGTGGTAAAACATTTTGTAAATATTTTCCTTATATGAGACTGATAACATTAATTTATAATTAGTTTTCCAAATTCATTCCCATTGTTCTAATTCAATACTATGGCCACAATTTTTGGCCCATGTTATCATGTTCTCCTTTACTGTTTCCTCTTCCATTTAGAATTCCAATAGGCAATTGTACATTTTAGTAATCTTTTTTTCACCTCCTTGTAGTATTTTATCTAATTTTTTATCACATGTCAACATGTGTTATAAAATCCAAATTGTTCCTTGTCTTTTTTGTGTTTTGCTTGGATTTGAATGTACGGCCACCACCCTATTTCAATTCCTTGTGTTTTTAATTGTGTCTATGTTTTCAAGTCACCTTCATCTGTTATAAGTTCTTTGTATTTTATTGTTTTATTCAAATCCATAATGTTGGGATATATTAACACCTCCATTGGGATAGCCAGAGAGATATTTTCACATAGTGGTTTCTTTTAATTCTTTCCGATACGTGTAACAGAGCATCTCTTATCCAATGTCTTTGGAAATAAGTATGACTTCTGTTTTTTCCATCCCAGAGAAACGCATGCCAGCCAAGCTGTAAATCGAAGCCTTCTATTGTCAATATTATTTTATCCTCCAGATTAATCCAATCTTTAATCGAAGTACTCGCTGCAGCCTGATAGTATAACTCAAAGTCTGAGAGAGTCAATCCTCCCTTACTTCTACTATCCTATATTAATTTGTATTTTACTCTAGCTTTTTTCTTTTGCCAAATAAATTTGGCAATTCTTTTGTTCAGGTCTTCAAAAAAATTTTTCCCTAGTTTGACTGGCACAGTTTGAAAGAGATGCAGTAATTTTGGTAGTACATTTGTTTTGATGGTTGCTATCCTTCCCATCCAAGCAAATTGTAAATTTACCCATCTGTCTAAATCTTTCTGTATCTGGTCTATCAGTTTGTCATAATTATCATCCTTTATCGTGGAGCCAAATTCCCAGATATTTTACCCTTTTCGTCATCTGAATCCCTAATTCCTTTGTCAGTTCTTCATTTTGCCTTTTGGTACAATTTTTAGTTATTATCTTAGTCTTTTCTTTGTTGATTTTGAGTCCTGCTATCTTACTGAATGCCTCTATCTCTTGCATTAAATTTTTGTTTACTCGAGCATTTCTTATTTGTTGTTGAAACTTCAACATTTCTCTTGCTTCTGATGTCTGACTTACAGAAGTGAGACTACTGAATTTATTGTCTTCAAAAGGCTCTGTTACGACTGTGAGTCTGATGGTTAATTCCATCATCTCTCAGTGTTCCATCCCATGGTTGATTGCTGCCCTGCAGTTTCTTACAAAGAATGTTCCAATATGTTATATACCATTATTTATCAGGATTACAACAATGAACCCAGTGTAACAGTGGTGGTATTCAAATTTTTTTACTACTGGTTCTGTGGGTGTGGCTTAATTTGTGGGTGTGACTTGGTCATGTGACTGTGTGGGTGTGGCTTAGACACATGACCAGATGGGCATGGCTTTATGGTCACATGACCAGATGGTCATGTCTTTGTGGCCATGTGGGTGGGCATGGCCAGGTGACCATGTGACCAGCAAACCAAATACAAGTGGTCCTCACTTAATGGCTGGTTGCTTAGCAAGTGTTCTAATTTATGACTGATCTCCTCAGAGCTACTTGACCTGTTTTGGAGTTTTCACAGTCATACACACATATGCACACACACACACACACACTTGCTTACTTCTAACCCTGCTATTCTGTGATTCTGTAAGGCTCTCCTGCTGGAGGAGGGGGTTGGACTAGATGATCTCGGAGATCCCTTGCAGGCCAGCCCTAGATTGCTGTGTGTTTCAAAGAGTCTTCTGAAGCTAGGGTTTGTGTCCTTCCTCTCCTTTTTTTCTCTCTCTCCCTCCCTCCTTCCATATATTTCTCTACCCATCCTTATATCTCATTCATAGTCTCCTCCCTCCCTTCCTCCCTCCCTCTCTTTCTTTTTCTTTCTTTGTCCCTTCCTTCCATCTCTCCCTTTCTTTGTCTATCCCTTTTCTTCTTTTTGTTTTTCTCTTTTTTCTTTCTTTCTCTTTTTCATTCTTTTTTTCTTGTCTCTCTCTCCCTTCCTTCCTCTTTCCCTCTCTTTCTTTTCTCTCTCTTCTCTCCTCCCCCTTCTCTCTGTGTGTCCTCTTATGGGTCTCTCCCCCCATGTATCTCTGTCTTTCCCTCTCTCTCCCCCTCTCTTTATCTTCCCTCTTCTCTCTCTGTGTCTTTCTCTGTCTTCTCTTCTCTGCCCCTCTCCTTATCTTCCCTTCTCTCTTCCCTACTTTCTCTGTCTGTCTGTCTGTCTGTCTGTCTGTCTGTCTGTCTCTCTCTCTCTCTCTCTCTCTCTCTCTCTCTCTCTCTCTGTTGTCAGTGTCTGTCTGTCTCTTTGTCTGTCTGTCTCTCTTCAAAGCCACAGCTGGGCCATGTGCTCTTCACTACTTTCAAGGGATGGTGGCGAACAGAGGAGCTTCCACAGGGCACGAACCACCCGAGTGGAAGGTTTCCTCTCCTAACCTGAAGAAGGAGGAAAGCTGCATTGACTTGCTTTCTTCTGGTTGTCGTGTGGAGCATGGCGAGTGATGGAGTTCGGGGTAGCGGGGTGAGGGGGAGGGAGAGGAGAGTCTGAGCTTTGCAATATGCTGCGGGATGGAGCTCTGCATCGTATGGGGGCTGTTGAGCTTTGCAGCATGGAGTGGAAGGTGGGGGATTTGCAGACTATTACTGGCAGGACTGGGGGAAGAAGAGGTGAGGAGGGGGGATTTTCAGGCAGTAGGGCTCAGAAGAGAGCGCACGCAAAAGGTCTTTCCATTCTTCCCAGGCCTTTTTCTGCCTTCGCGGGTGGCATCTTCCGCATCATCAGTCCCACCCCCTTTTTCTCTCGCTCATCCTCTTTCATGACCTGAGGTGCGGTGGGGACTGTGCAGGTGTGTGTGTGGGGGGGTGTTTGTGGAAGGGCTGAGAGGGGGCGAGCACTGAATGGAATCGCTGAGGGGAACGCAGCACAGGAAAGAGGCAGCCAGCCAGACCCACGTACAGAGTAAGCAGAGTGGTGGGTGGGAAGCCCCTGAAAGAGGATGGGGAAGAAGAAGAAGGAGAGCTGCGGGCAGCCCGAGGTGCCTTGTTTTGTGTGCTCAACTGGTTGACTCCCCCGATACAGCCAGCTTCTTTAGCTCAGGGCGGCTTATGGCTGGGGGTGGGGTGAAACCACCACCACTGCTGCTACCGGGACTTCAACTGAGACTGCTGCTGGTTTGGCTGTGTGTGTGTCTTTTCCCCCCACTTTCAGCGAGTAACACCAAGGTTGGCACTTGGGGAGATAGAGGTCCCATGTTCGGCTGCCGCCAAGGAGGCAGTGGCGGTGAAATTCAGCAACGGGGACGGGCTGAAGCAAAAACGTAGTCTTCTCCCTTTTGGGGGGGGATAGGGTCGCCACGCACGGATGGGAGTGGGTGGAAATGGCAAGCACACACACACATCTGCCTCTGCACCTCTGCCTCTGCGCCTCTGGAGCTGGAGGCACCGGCAATGTTAAATGGAAATCTATGAGACGCTTCCAGCACAATCCTTGTTCAGCCAGTCCCTTCAGGTGACCCTTCTCCACTCGCGACCGGCACACACACACAGACACAGAGAGTGGGGGAGAGAGGGGGGAAGATAGGAACCTGGCTGCTTCGCTATCCCCTGCCATCACCCTTACCTTCTCAGGCCAGGTGAGGGAAGGGAGGGTGAGGGGCAGGACCAGCCGCTAAAGCTGGGAACGGTGGCTCCCGGCTAAGCCAGCCGAGGGGCTGCTGCTGCAGGCATTGACGACAAAGGGGGCGAGAAGCCGATTCTTGCTGGCCAGGCCAGGCTGGCCTGGGCTGGAAGAGGTTAGTCTGCCACTGGGAAAAGGAAGAAAACATGCTCCGGGAGGGTGGGCAGGCAGGTAGATGTCCCGGGGCTGCTGCACATGCACACATCCACCCGAGCTGCCCCATGGCGACCATGTGGTATGGAAAGCTAGGAGAGCAACCAGAACAAGTGGGCGATGGGGTGACCCAGTTCAGGGGTGTGGCCAGCCAGGGGTCACCACCAGTTCTGCAACCCACACCAAATCACCACTACTGGTTCTCCCGAATAGGTGCGAACCAGTTGAATAGCACCTCTGCAGTGTAATGCTATATAAAATAATACACGGACATAAATCTGACATTACAAATATCAGTGTTCACAAATTGGGAGTGGGGATGGGGAGAGAATCCTATAAAAAACAAATGAACTAGTAGGTTGAACTCTATTTCCTATAAAGTAAATACAAATAAATATTATACTGCAAACTGCGTATTTAATCAGAGATTGCCCACTGTGACAAATAATTAGTATATAAAATATACTCAAATATAAAATACCTTTTAAATTTAATTCCATCTGTGAAGGGTTGTGCCACAATAAAGGGGTTTATTAACACATTCTTAAATTGATTAATGAAATTCATTGCTTAGCAATAAATATATATATTGAAATTGTTTGGTTTTAAATTGTTTAGATTTTCAAATTACTGGAGCAATTTATGACTTGGACTTTCACACTTTAATAATGCTGATAAGAACTGGAATAATACTCTACTCTCACTACTTTTGTTCTGAGGAGAAATGGCAACCCATAGTTATCAAAATATAACAGCTATTATCATTGGTTAGATTGTCAGATGAGTTCTTAGACTAGACCCATCAATTAAAATCATGTTCTTTTGAACTGATGGGGTTAAAATAAATTGTGCCCAAAATGTTCCATTAATTAGTTGTACCATGCCTGATAACAGAATGACAGAGTTGGAAGGGATCTTGGAGATCAAGTTCAACTCCCTGGTCAGGCAGCAAACCCTACACCATTTCAGACAAATGGTTGTCCAATCTCTTCTTAAAAACCTCCAGTGTTCGAGCATCCACTGTCACATAAGTAAGTCTAGGCTCTGATATATCTTAGATACTTTAATATGGATGCTTCAGTGAAAGAGGAAGGGAAAGAAGAGAGGAAACCTGGAAGTGGTCTCTGTTTAGTGTAAGGAATCATCTAAAATGAATTGGTGCTTTCTATCACCAAAAGGCAAGAATCAATAAACTTGATAATAAACCATTGAATGGTTCTAGGCTCTTGCCACATCTGTTACTTAATTTTGCCCAGATTGATTTTTTTCTGATCTTCCTTTGCTTCAAGATTTTATACATTGATTCATTTATTAAAAACACTTACTCCTTTCCTATCCTTATTTTCTAATGGCACTGGTAAAAATTCAAAACTATTAAAACCGGTCTAAAAAGTAAAGCCTGAGGCAACCTTGAATACAAGTACATACTGTTTTTGTGGCTATAATATAGAAGTGTTTTGCTACTGTTCTTAGACCTTTTTTCAAATCTAGTTAGCCTACATTCAGTGAAGTATCTAGTGATCGATGATCATTGACTCATTTTTTTCCATGATTTATTTTATTTTATTTCTTCTTTGATATGTGCTCTTTCAGGTTGAATTCTATTGATGTAAAATATCAAATGTGGAAACTAGGTGTTGTTTTCACTGATAATGTAAGTATGTAATATTAAGTCAATATTAATTAGAGTACTAAAATAGAACATTTTAAATCACTTTTCAAAATTATTCATCAAATTTGTGGGCAAATAAATTGGATTGATGGATTCTCTAATTTTGTCTAGGAGAAGACAAATTATTTAAGGACCTGACTGGGTCTTAGCAGTAATAGTTAACACTCATGGGGAAATTTCCCTTATGTTGTTTTTTCTTGAAATTTAATTGAAGCAAGGAATTAAGATGATAAAGTTATGTAAATCTTTATTATGAAGACTTTATGTGTTTCACATAATGCATTACCTGTTTTATTCTTTCAAGTTAAAAACATATGTTACTTCAAAAATTGATTTAAAAGTCCATTTGGATGTTACGATTACAGCTACAGTAAAAATAAGTTTTTATCTGACTGTATGTTCTTTTCTTAAATCTATTTTGTTCCTTTTCTTCTAAAGTCTTTTCTGTATCTGGCCTGGTATATGACCATGTCAGTCCTTGGTCATTACAACAACTTTTTCTTTGCTGCACACCTCCTTGACATAGCAATGGGATTTAAAACATTACGAACAATTCTATCATCAGTGACCCACAATGGGAAACAGGTAATAGCTCTTTATTCTGTCATTAACTGGGTGAAAAGTTACATGCCTTTAAAATAAGGTTTACCAAGAGGAACATTATATAATTATGCCAACCATGAAAGAAATCAATTGTTTATTTAAAAATTTGGAGGAAATGTAATAAACTCTGAATTCTACTTGTAACTCTACTTTTGACTCATTTCCATGAGAATCCCAATACATTTGATCTAATAATAAAATTTAGGTATACTGAGATCCATTTTTATTTCTTTTCAATCAATATTATTCCCAATTCAGCATGATTTTAATTGCACGATTGTAATACATTTATCTATATATTTTGCTCATGTAAAAGATTACAGAAAGTCCCACCCAACTTCAGTTGGAATTACTGCCATGTAGCAGAAGATTATTGCTTTTCTTTACATAATTTATAAATTGTTTAATATGAAGTAGAAATCAAATGAACATTGATCTTCTTATGGTTTTTAAAAAATAAGTTTACAATCAAGGGAATTCCAAAATATTCATTAATTTATTACTTCTTTTTTAGCTTGTACTAACTGTGGGATTACTAGCAGTGGTAGTTTATCTATACACAGTAGTTGCTTTTAATTTCTTCCGAAAATTCTACAATAAGAGTGAAGATGGAGATATGCCAGATATGAAATGTGATGATATGCTAACGGTAAACTTCACTTTTGCTTTTTCTTCTAATTTGTTAATATGATTTTAAATGGGTAAATTTTTAAGAGTGGAAACAGTTTCTGTTTACAAAACACAAAGGGATACATCAGCAACCCAAGCAACTTCTTCAGTAAATTCAACACATGCTTCATCACAAGAACAGATATAATGTCATATTCCACTGAGAGAGAATGAGTCACCCACAGTACCTTCCATGCCTATGGTAGGAATGGATTCCAAATTTCCTGGTTTATAGCCTGATGCTTTTAACTACTATATCAACCTATCTCTCAAACTGTGGTTATATTCTGTAAATTAACGGAAGCAAGCAACAGAAGCTTATTTCTGTTAAACTTATTGAATTGGATAAAGTGTCAAACTAAGAATCATTTAGATGGTTGGTATCATTTTTCATACTTGTATATTGTTTTGAATGTATAATGTTCAGGGTAACATATACATTCATTCTTCTAAATGAATATACTAATATTATATTTATTAAAATAACAGTGTGGAGACCCCAATGCTCTCTGAGCTTGGTTATTTTCTTGAAGACATTTAATTACCCAACTAGGTGACATCATCAATGCTAGAAGGGAGTGGAGTTTGCTCTGTTTAAATTCAGGTGTCTTGTCCTGTCAGTGTTGGCAGGAATATTCTTGGTGGTTCCTTAATTAGGCTGTTGTTTACTGTTTGATCGTTAGTCTGAGTTGGTAGTTACTTGATTAGGACATTTACTAGTTCAAGCAAGTACGTCAAACATAAGTGTGGTTTAGCAGTAATTTTTCAACGCTCTGAAATATTGATTCTTTTGTTTCAGGATTTTGGTTAACACATTCCTCTATTTTTGCAAGCACTCAAGTATCTGTAGGTTTGATTATCTAAAATTAAAAGACAACTGAACTATGGCAAGAATTGAGTTCCCTCCCTTCCTCCTTTCAAATAAACTAGTAAATATTTACCAAAATAAAAGGTTATGCAAAATGTACTTTTTAAACTATGAGGACTTTTTCATGTTGCTTGTAGTGCTATATGTTTCACATGTATGTGGGAGTGCGTGCTGGTGGTGGAATTGGTGATGAAATTGAAGATCCTGCAGGCGATGAATATGAAATATATCGAATCATCTTTGATATTACATTTTTCTTTTTTGTAATAGTTATTCTACTAGCTATCATACAAGGTATGCTTCCATTATTTTTATCAGTTTAAATGTTTTTTATAATTACCAAAATCACACTTTCCTAACTGATAATGCACATCTATTTTTTATCACAGTGTGAAATGTATGGTGAAATATGTAAACTTCTTGTACTTAATATATTTGCTTCTGTTCTTCAATCTTTGAAACATAATAATCTCAGGTGGAAGACTAAAGGCAAATTCCTCTAGCAGCAGAATGAATTCTAGGGTTATTTCCTTCATCCTTAGTGGGAAAAGAATTGTTGAGTCCTTTACTCAATCCTTTATGAAGCAAATATTTTTTTCCAGGCACTGAATAGAAATATAAAATGGAAGGAATACATTCTAAGTCAAATTTCTTAAAATGAGGAAGACTGGTTCTTTTCTCTTATGGAGGAAACATAAAGATTTTGAACGCTTCAGTTTTAAATCTATCTGAAGAGATTATATCAACCACATGCAAAGGATTAAGAGCAGACAGATGCATTTTCTATATTTCTCTCTTCCTTTGCTCAGATTCTGACTATGTAAATTTCTGCTTCGGCATGCAAATTATTAGAAAAGCAAAGGTTTACCTGAAAATGAAATCGCCTTTAATTTTGTTATCCTCTGCATTGTTCTTGATTAAGCTTGATTTTGAGCCACACCATTAATAGATTTTATCATATGGTGTATCCTTTGGCAACGGCAATGTTTATTTTCTGTGTAAAAAGTCTTGTTGAGAAGAAGGAAGAGGTGATATTGAAAACAGGTACGCATACATATACACACAGATATGCATAAGCATGCACACATGCACAGACACTATTTCTATAATTATTAATTGTATCAAGAAAACTTTGATTTAAATAACAAACAAGACCATTTAATCTGTGGGGAGTCCTCTTTTTTCTTTAACAAATCAAATCAACACAGGTAATAAGTCTATTTCAAAATTAGTACTAGGTTTCAGGCTAGTGATTTCTGTAATTTCATGTATCAGATCAGATGCCCCAGAGGTCCCCCCCCCTCTTGTTTGGTAAGGTAGCCAGTTAAGTACCATTATAAATAAAGTAGCAAAGGCTTTCTTTCATCCCCCACCTCCCCCCCCAAAAAACTTCAAATGTTCCCTTTGGGAAGACTTGATCATAATGTAAGGATGATTCCCATTGGGTCATTCTAGAAATTTTGGGGAATACTGCCAGACTGCTAGATAGAATGCTGCAACTCCTTAATTATTGAAAGAGGACAGAATTTTCTTTTGTTTTTTGAGTGTCATGAAATCTGCTACCAAATCTGTCCAGAAGTGCACTTTTCTTCATCTGTATTCCAATTTATACCCAACCTTCTCAAGGTCTGCAGAAAGTTTCCTCATTTATCATGGGTGACAAGTGGCCACTTAAAATGGGGAAAACTGTGTACACATAACACTATACCAAAATTGACATGATAGTTTGGAAGAGCTTTCAAAACTCAATGTATGTCATGGAAATTTTGTTGCTACATAGAAGTTCAGTAAAGCTGTTGAATACTGTATCTAATAGTTTGTAGTATACTATCTGGCTATTGTATTTGCAAATCTGTACCAAATATTTTCAAAAGTACGTGGCACTTTGTGGTGAAGCATGAATCTTCATATTTAGCATTAATTTGTTGATTTGGCAGTTTTGTCCTAGTTCCTCAAAAGTTTAAATTATAACCTTATTGCCAGGCTTAATTATTGATGCATTTGGAGAATTAAGAGATCAGCAAGAACAAGTTAAAGAAGACATGGAGGTAATAATTTTATGTATTCCCCTTTTGATTCATAAATATTTCTGCAAAATATCACCTTCTCCATGCAGTGGCTAGAAAATAGTTTCTTCTTTAATTAAGTATAGAATTGAAATGTGGAAGGCTACAGAATAATTGGAGCTGCTTCACTCCTGTGCATGGGACTAGATTTGATTTGATCATGTGTTATAAAGTCATTACTGACTCTTATTGTTCACCTAGATAGATTTTTCTCCATAACAATTTGTACTAAATTGGTCTTCTAGGTTTTCCAATGGTGCACCATTGCCACTACAACTCAGTCCATTTACCTTGCTGCTGATCATCCTCTTCTTTTTGCTTCCATCTTTCCCAACTTTTGGTTTTCCCATAATGTGTCTGAAGTAGGATAATTTGAGCCTAGACATTTGTGCCTCGAGTGAGAACTCAAGGGTTGATTTGTTGAATGATCTATTGGTTTGTTTTCTTGGCTGTCCACAGTATTCTCAGGAGTCTTCTCCAACACCAAAATTCAAAAGTGTACATACTCTTTGTACTGTTTCTTCAAACTTTGAAGCCAGTTAGATAGCCCTCTATGTAAAATAGGAAATATTATTATTAAGTAATAATATTCAAACGTGTGTGTTTTTCTATGAAGTGCCATCATTGTCATTGTGAACACAATAGTCAAGCAGGTGGTCTTTCTGGGGCGAGGTGTTAGAAATTTTCCTTTTAAACTCAAAAGTGGGCTGAAAAAAATCCAAAGAGATTGGCGATGGTGAGAGAACTTCTTTCTCTTTTGTTTTTCTCATACTATCCAACTACCCAATGACTTCAAAATTGAAATCATTCTTTGTTTTGCTCTCTAAATTGGTCATCAAAATCAGACATGCCTAGAAAGTTTCTCTCAGTGAGACTTTGGTGTTTAAATTCCCTCTGCTTCAAATCGATATTCCAGGGCACATCTCCAAGCTCAGCCTGTAGCAGAAGGGATTTGGGGATTGCAAAGGGGAGGGAACAGTCAGAAAGATCGAGATGGCAGCTTTGATCATAATTATGGCTGTAATCTTGGTGTTTTTTTTAAAATCATGTATGTGCCTGATTTGTCCTTGCTGATACACTATATGATTGTGTGATTTTTAGGGTGTGATTTGTCCTTGCTGATGCACTATATCAGGAAAGAAACACACGGCACATGGCAAAATAGTGCAGTATGAGGGTCTATGGATAAGCACATTTTATTCTGTGTTTGAAATAACTAAAATGCAAGAACAGAATAGTAAAAAATGCCAGCCTTAAGTTTAAAATTATTCTTGAAGTGTATGGAATGCTCACAAATACGTGCATGTACATACACACACAGAATGAAATTGAAGCAAATATGTTAACATTACATATCTTTCTAAATTCTTTTTAGACTAAATGTTTTATCTGTGGAATAGGTAATGATTATTTTGATACAGTGCCACATGGCTTTGAAACGCATACTCTACAGGAGCACAACTTGGCTAATTATCTGTAAGTAAGCAAATCAATATTAATGTTCTGTGACCTTTTTAAGGAAATAAAATTTGAACTATAGTCTTTCAGTAACTTGTAATTTTGCAAATAACATGTGGTAATTTGTTTCTAAATATAAAGAGTATATTAGACATAATGATTGTATAGTTAGCAACATGTAAATTGTGTGTGCCTGTATGTGTTTTGATAAAACACTTATATCTGAAATTATGTTGTAAATTTGATGACTGGATTTGGAAATCCAGAACATTTCTCCAACAGAAATACTGCTAAACTGGCAATTCAGAAAATACATCCTTTAAATCCTATTATATCACATATATGTAAATCCTTAAAGAATGCTTGAAATTTAGGGATGCTTTATTTTATTTCTAAATTGTGTTATCATTAACTTTTTATAATGAATTTACAATACTATTGATTGTACTTTCTTGAGAATTCTATTGATCTGAAACTAGATCTTGTTTTAGCATCTCAGTTTGAAGAATTCTCTTCAACCAGAACTTTCTAATTTGTCCAGTTCAGGAAAGTTTGATGGGAAGTGGAGAGGAAAGAGTCCACAGACATACAGCTTATTTCTGATCCAACAAACTTCCATGATTGTCTGAACTAAACTCAGGCAACCAATTTGTAAAATGTTCAAAATATTTCATGTCCCAATTTTATAGGAAATAGTCCATGTATTATTTTGTATATTATCAGTAATAATGATCATGGTTTTGATCTCTATTTCAGATTTTTTCTGATGTATCTCATTAATAAAGATGAAACTGAACACACTGGTCAGGTAAGTCAATATCATTTGGATCATGAAAATTGTAACTGCATTTCTTTGTATTTCTTTCATCTATCTTAATTATTTAAGCAATGGCAGCACGCTATATACTTTCAGAATACAATGCTTAACTGACCCTTGCTGAACTAGCTGAAGGCTTGAGATGTGTAGTTCAAGTTATCTTTCTTAACATTCACAATACCTCAAACAATATATCAAGATCACATGAAGTGTTAGTACCACTTTATAATGCCTTGTAAGACCACAATTAGAATACTGCATCCAGTTTTGGTTGCCACAATATGAAAAAGATGTTGAGATTTTAGAAAGAATGCAGAGAAGAGTAACAAAGATGATTAGGGGATTGGAGGCTGAGGCATACGAAGAACAGTTGCAGGAATTGGATATGCCTAGTTTAATGTAAAGAGGGACGAGTGGTGACATGATAGCAATGTTCCATTTAAGAGGCTATCACAAACAGAGGGAGCAAATTTTCCAAAGCACCTGAAGACAGGACAAGAAGCAGTGGATAGAAACTAATCAAGTGGAAAACTAACCTAGAACTGACAGTTAAAACAATTAATCAGTGGAATGATTTGTCTCCAGAAGTTGTGGATGCTCCAACACTGGATATTTTTAAGAGGACAATGGACAACCATTTGTCTGAAATGATATAGGGTTTCCTACTTGAGCAGGGGATTGGACTAGAAGACCTCCAAGGTCCCTTCCAACTCTTGTTATTCTTTTATTTTGTTATATATGCAAGGAATGCATACAATTGTTTCTTTTAAAAGAAAAAGAAAAGCACGATTTTGGGGAGTGGGGCTGGAGGATATAATGTTGGGTTGCAGTGTGGTCTTTGGCCCTTGGTTTCTCCTGCATATATCTCCAGGCACTGCTCCAAGGAAACTTCTATAGCCTTTTCTAAAATGCCAGTAAGGCAAAATGCTCTCCCAAGTGCAGCTTTTGGGCCTGAGAAGTGTAGATCCTCTATTCTTGCCTAGACTAGATTTGGCCCTTTCAAGGATGGCCAAGGTAAGACAAGTATGAAGGACACTGCTTGAGGCTATCAGTTGAAATGGGTGTGGTTGATGGGTGTGACATGTTGGGAGGCTTTCTTCTGGAAGTTGAAGTAATGTCTGCAGGTTAGACTACAGGACTGATTGAGTAGCATATCAAGAGTTCATGGCAAGAACTGGGTACTCTCATCATGCTGGGGCTCCTTAAAAGTCTCCATCAAGTTCCTTTAAGCACTTCTATATATTCATTTGGATGTGTTCCTACCAAATTATCCAAAATATGTAGTTCCTTTTTTAAAAAAGTTAAATTTTAAAAAGCAGGCAAATAAATGAAACACTACTAGGGATGCACCAAACGTTCTCTGATATTTTCAGTACAAGCCTTGTACTTTTGGAGTTTCCTTATGAAATGTTCCTCAGCCTTTTTTTCCTCCACATTTCTTCTTCTTTTGCTTCAACACGATCACTTGTTCAATTGTACAACATTATTCTAACCTATTATTTTACCTTGCCATCAGCTAATTACACTTTGATTCTTATTATGTAACAATTCCACATGGCCAATCAAATTTGAAAACAGCCTTTTCTGGTCCAGTTATACTAATAGCACAATCAAGGTGGCTAAAGTTGAACCTTGTTTTATCTAAATTCTTTTTTTTTTCTTTTTTTGGACAGGTGGTATACTCCTTGAGATTGCCCGCACTTAATTTTTTTTTTTTGGCAAAATAATTTCTGTTTTTAGTTTTATTTTAACTGAAACAAAAATGTTGAGTCTATTTGAAACTGACACATAAAGCCATGTCTTATGTACAGTAGTTTGGAATATAAACACAGCTTCTGTGATCATTTCAAAATTATTTACCGTAATGGTTGAAAAATTCCAGATGACATGAAATGTTCTAGATGTTCTAAAGTTATCTTCTGTGTTTTGCAGGAGTCATATGTGTGGAAAATGTATCAAGAACGATGCTGGGAATTTTTTCCTGCCGGTGATTGTTTTCGAAAGCAGTATGAAGATCAACTTAACTAATTGTAATTAAGGACCATCCCTTGAGAATCCATCAACACCTTTCCCAATTCCCTTGGGAACAATCATCAGATTTTCCAGACCCTTTAAACAGGATGCTGTTTGGAGCACCAAAACCTTTTTTTTAATGACTCCTCTGTTCTTTTTCTTCCGAATTTGCTTTGAGAATAATGAGAACTTAACTCTAGCAAGAGAAGAAGAAAAAAATCCCACACAACAAATCCCCATATGTCACATGAACACATTTACACAAAAAGAGACTTGTGACAGATTTTTTTTTCCTTCTGAGACTGCCTGATGACTTCCTTAAATAGGACAATGTATGTGGAATAATGTGATACACATTTCTTCAGTCATTTATTTCATCATCCTGGAAGGAATTCTGTGGTTTGCAGAGGGCTTTAAAGGATTCTGGGGGACACTAAGTTGTGGGGAAATAGTGCCTTACTATATGTAGGTTGAGCTATGCAGAAGATGAGTGCATGATGACATCTTATTTTTTTTTTATCTGTCCTCTCTTTCCTCCCAATTTAATATTTATTTTATCTTTTGGAGGGATTTGGGTGGGATTAGGTTTGTGTACACCTTTTTAATACTATGATGGCGTGTCTCAGGATAAAAAGTAGTAGTTGGATTTTTTGTCATTAAGTTAAATTCACAAGAATCTTCCTCTTTCACTCTTACACATATTTTGGTAATGCTGTGATTCAGCACTGTAACTTTATGAAATCTTTGTATGAAAACAAAAACACTGCAGAAAAATGTTAAAAGGAATTATTTTATTGCATGTTTATTATGCAAGTTTAAACAACAGAAAGCAACCGTTTGAAGCAAGTTGTTCAACACGAAAAAAATCACAATAATATTCATAGTAATCAAGTGTTGTGGGCTTTATCGTACATTTGAAATCAGTGTCATCAACCCACAAATTATGTATGTATTATGAACTTGCCAGTAGTTTGGTTTCATTTTTATTTTCTGTTCCTTTTGTTGCTGTTCATTTGGTCATTTGTGATCATTAGTGGAATTAAAGCTTTTCTTGAGTTAGTTTTTAAAATCAAAGGTAAAGCAATATCCATTCAGGGATTTAATTAGTTGCATCATAAAGCACCAAGAATGTGTAACACTCCATGTTGAGTCCTTTTTAATTGTAATACCAGTCAAATAAAAAGAAAGATTTGGAATGGAAGTAGAGTGGTTTTCCTCTCCCTTGGCTTCTTTGTGAAATCATTTCAAAATGAAGTGTTTGTGATTTTGGTTTTTTTGGTGAAATTGTACAGAAAGTTCTATACTCCTAATGTAGTGTTACTTTGGTTCTCCTGAATTTTCCTCCTTTTTATATTAATTGCAAATCATTTGCTTATCCACAGTTTATGATAGAAAAAGAATTATTAATTCTGTAGCTAAAATGAAGATCCTCATTTTTTCTTGTGCTAGCTTAACTTCTAAAGAAATACCTTAAAACTCAAGATTATCTTTCATGTATCTATTGAATGAGACTCACCAATTTGCAAGTTTTGGTAGAAGCCACAAAATTATTCATCGTAGGAAAAAATGAAAAATATCCAGAAAACGTGGTTAGCATCTAGTAGTCAATAAACCAATTGGTTTGTGACAGTGTGTTGCATGTAAATGTTGTTTGGAACACTGAATATTGAATGTCTCTTAATTTTTCAGTGATATTTTATTGTGTGAGATTTCAGGCTTCTACTCCAGCTTACAAGATCATTTTACAATATAAGCATAGAGAAACTAGCTGCAAGTTTACCACATATTGGAAATATTCTGAATTAGGCCAAGTAAGCAAATTAGCCCCTACTCTGAAGGATTACTGTTTATTCAGTTTTTGATTATCAGTGAATAAGAGGACACGAGAATATTTCTATTTCATATTTTAAGATTACAATGTTGAAATGTGTTTCTTAAGGAAATAATTTCTTCAGCATTAGCTGAAACATACTTTTGTAATGTAACATACTTTTCTGTTGTGCAAGACAAAATTAAGTTAGTAATCTATTTCTGATAGTTAACTTTCTAAAAAGACATTTTAACAAGATACAGATCATTTGATCAACAATTTGGAGGTCCTTGTTCAAATTTCTCTGTTAAAGTATTCTGAGTAACTACGTTCTTCAAAATTGTTTTGGTATAATTGGACTTACATTTAATCTTCAGTGTTGAACTGTTTGTTTAAAGTTTTCTTTAGAATCCTTATTGCGTGTAACAACTATTTTTTATTTACCTCACACTGTCATGACTTCTATAGCTGAATTTGCACCATCAGACCAAGTAATTGTGCCAAGTTTCTTTGTATTTCCCTACATCCCAAAAGTTGCAGTGGATTGTGACGGCAGATAAATTGTGAAACTCAAATTATCTCTACTTCTTATCTCATGCCCAACTTTCTCCATACTCTTCGAGCTGCAAGACTGAAACAACTAAAACGTTTTTTCTTACTGACTTTAGTTTTTAAAGTGAGTGGAGAAGTTCCTTCTGAATTGATCATTATATCTCATTTGTGTTGTTCTTAAATTTCTGCTGTTATAATGAATTGCTGATCTCTTCTGTGAAATTACCACAACTAAAAATATTACTTTTACGTAGGTCTTTCTTTAGTTACCAACCATCTGAGACAACGCTGGCAACCTTCTAATTATTTTAATTTCCACTATGATTTTGAAAATTTTGATTGTTTCTGATTTCAGGCTTCTGTTTTATGAAGTTTAGCATATCTTGCATTCAAGGGAATCTATTTCACATCTAATAAAAATGAAATTAATTAGAACATTTAATGGGATTTAAGGATTAATTAATTACTATTGAGTAAAATGTTCTCCAGTTCTAGACTGAGAATGTTTCTGAAAAGATTGATTTGATCTTTAAACCACTGAGAAAGGGTTCAGTGGTTGTTGGTATGCCTAATAAATTAAATTAATTGACTACTGAGAAAAGAAATAAAGAATCTATAATCATGACCAGTATAAATTAAACTGTTTCTATAATTTCTCTGTTTTCTACATTTTGATTATGAAGAAATGTACGGGAAACTATATGAAAATAACCAGGGTAGAATACAGAACGTTGTAAAAAGTACCAAGTATGTGTACAGATCTTTAGTGTTAAAAGCATGTGTCCTACCCTTGAATTTAACACAAGTGCCTTTAACCATAAAAATGTCTAAGCTTTAAAAATAGGATTGTTTTTTTTAAAAAAATTCTGGCTTTTTTTAGTACCATCAAAACCTAATAATTTCTCTAGCAATTTTTGTGATCAGTTTTCTCGTGGTTTGATAACTAAGCAACTTGAGTCATCCTCACGCCTATATAATATTTCCTCCATCACAAAGCACAAATAATCATGAATTTAACAGTTTTTCAAAGAACATCTCCACTCCTGGATTGTGAAGAAGAATCTTGGCCATGTGTTAAGTTCTAGTTTAGTTGATTTATTGCTTATGCTTACACATAAGAATCTAGTCAACTAATGATGAACATGAAATTTGTCTAGATAAGAGTTAACAGAATTTAATGGCTCTTGTAGAAACTAATGACTTCAGGCTGATCCATCTCTTGACTCTTCCCCCGGGCTCTGCTTTTCCTTCTCCTACATTGACCTTTGCAAGAGAAAACTCAATATTTTTTCTCCTGCAGATCAGCTTTATGGGATAGATGTTCCATTTGTTCATGGGAGTTTGTGTGTGTGTGTGTGTGTGTGCACCCTTTGTTTAGTCTGTTGAGTTTGACTATTTTGCTCGTCAGCAATAGCGACAAGTAGAATGCAATGTGAAAATGAACAATGGTTCCTTAAAACATTCTGTCTACAATTGTCCAATAGTCTTTGATATCACCACAGCCAGTGTTCTCAATTTTAATAGACTCTTAACAAAAGATTTCTGCTTGTATTGCTCCTTGTGACACTGGCCTCAGTGGAAGTGAGCTTAGGAAATAAAGCAGTTTTGTGGATCTCATTAATCCAGTCAATCCAGGCATGAAATCCACACACTTCAATTTGGGTCAGAGGATTCTTAAAGCATTGGAGCATGATATCAATAACTCATAAATATTTAGATTCCGGCACCAATCTCTATCCTCCACTTTAAAGCAGAACTTCAAAGCAACATACATTGAAAAGTTGGAGATATATTCAGGAAGTGATAGGAAGGAACTCAAGGAAAAAAACACAGAAACTCCAAATTTATAAGTGAATTATTTCCTACAAAAAAAGAGAAGAATGCAGGAAGGATCACTCAAAAGGATTACACCTCAAATAATTAAATAATTATATGCTCAAGCATATAAAGCCTTGGTGTTCCAGGCATGGGGGAAAAAATTATATAAAGCCATCTTGTCATGAATATGCTCCAAGTGTTTAGGACTGGCCTACAGAATTTTATTTACTAAGACTTTTTCTGGCAGGAGAAGAATTCGGAGGCATGGGGTAGGGAGAAGAGGAGAGCTGATGAACTGTTGGAAACCAGCTTTATTTATTTAATTAATTAATTAATTAATTAATTAATTAATTAATTAATTTTGTCATGCAATTATAAGATAACAGGTATAAAAAAACTTCCGGTTGCAAGGCTTCGGCAGCGGCAGGAATCTGCAATCGTGCGTGGTTCCTGCTGCGCTTGTTGCCAAGGTGCCCCTGATCCAGCTGGATTTGGAGGCGATGGTTACCCCATAGAGGTAACCGAAGATGGGAGATCCAGGCAGGGGTCTGGGGGAATTGCAATCCCCCTCCTCAGCCGGTTTAACTCCCTTTTCCCAAAGCGGCGGTCAGAATGGCCACCACAAAGAAGCTTTCAGCCAGATAAGATTGTGCAGGAGGAAGTTTGAAGAAGTGAAAGTTTTTGGCTGAACCGGGAGAATAAGTACATCTTTTAATTCTGGAGGTTCAACTTTTTAAAGATACCTTGTTTCCTAAACAAGATTGTTAAAAGCAGCTGGAAAACTGTTAAAGGGACAAGGTTTTTCTTCTCACTCTTCCTCCCTACAGAAATAGCAGATTGGAAATTGGAAAAACCTGCTTTGGCATAGAATGTAATTAAATCTGAAAATTAAAGCACAAGGGGACGGTTAAATTTCTGAACATTGGAACTAAAAAACCAAAAAAATTTTCTTTTATATATATATATAAGTGGGAAGGGAGAGGCAAAGAATATATATTAAAGATTTTTGTTTGGAGCGAGGACGGCTTGGAACTTTTAAGGATCAGAGATAACGGCAATAACACTTTTAAAAAAATTACTTTGGAACTGTGCTAATCTAAATTCCACCCCCAGGAAAAGGATAGTACAAAAAGAAGGAAAGTGCTAAATAAAACAGTATTGTGCTGATTTTGGATTGCTTTGTGACTTTGGGGACTCTTGGAAACTATTTTTGAAAAGACTAAAAATCACTAGGGTTGTTTTAAATTATATATTCTTATAATGCGCATTAATCTGTTGAAGATTGAAATCAGAATATAAAAAGCTTAAATAGAAGCAGGAAACAAGATGGCAAAGGCCCTCTTCTTGGATTCTGTTTTTCCACTTCTTAGATAATGTCCGATTTTCTAACCTACCAGAATTACCAACAAGAAAAGCTGGGCGATGAAGAAGAAGAAAGCCATCTTATGGACAAATATTTTTAGCTAGGAAGAAAAGAAGGAAAGGAAAGAAAATGGAGAATTCAAGATTTAAAAAAACAACCGAAGCCAAAGCGGAAAAATAAGGTGAAAAATCGACTACAATGTCAGGAAGCAACAGAAAAAAGGAATACAAACAGACGAGGGGAGACCAATGAGGGCGGAGATTGAGAGATGGTGGAGACAAAAGACTCGACTGGATAAGAAGGAAGGGAAAAAGGAAGAGAAGTTATTAAAGACTTAAACAAGATGTTAAAAAAACAGGGTTTTTTTATGAGACAAAGGTAAAAATGTAATCAAAGAAGAGATTATGAAAAGTGCACAGGATTGCATTATAGTATGTATTGAAATAGATTAGAAAATTGGAATGATTATATTGAGGTAATATATTTAAAGAGAACTGATAAAAAATCGTCTAATTAGAGTTTAAAATAGCCTATGGAGCATTGTTTTTCACTATACTATAAAATTCTACTATTTTTTTCTCTTCTTTATTACTTTTAAAAATGTACTATGTAGAATGCACTGAAGGAGAATCCATATGGGAAATTATAAATTATTTAGAGTGTTAAATCGGAGGGGAAAATAATAAACGTCGTCATACTTCAACCATGATTACAGAGAAATTTCTGCCAAGTAAAGAGAAAAGAAAAAATAGATATTGAAAAAGAACGGAAAAAAGATACAAGTAAAATGATTTAAATTGAGATGAAAAAATAGACATTAAGAGAGTGAAAAGCAGGGGCAGTAAATATGTAGAAAATGTAGAATGATAAATGAGATATGAAAAGTATATAAGGTGAGCATGGGGAATTTTGAATTTTTTATGTTTTTTGGGGCTGTATTAAAAAAGGGTGGAAATGCTTAAACCCCCAGGATAGCCGCTTTCCAAAAAAAAGTTTTAGTTTCATGTTTTAGTGTTTTTGTTAATTTAGCTTTATTGAGAATTAATAAATTTTGGAAGACGATTAGAAGAGACATATGAAATTGTAAACAAGACAGATGAAAATATTTTAACCCAGTATCTCTGAATTAGATCTTGTTTCTTTACATCTTTGTTTTAAAACCTTTGTAAACTTCTCCTCTCTTTTTTCCCTTCCTTTCTTCCCCACAATCCTGTCTTTTTTATCCCCTTGTCTCTCATCTCCACCTTCTTGATCTCCACCTTCTTCTGTATTTCTCTTTTTCTGTGCTTTCTAACATTATATCAATTTTTCATCTTATTTTTCCCTTATTTTGGTTGTTTTTTTAAAGTCTTAAATTCTCCATTTCTCCCCTCTTTCCCCTTTTCTTCCCTGGCTAAAATTGTTTGTTCATTAAATATGGTCCTTTCTTTCATCCCAAATCTTCTTGTTCTTATAGTTTCTGGTAGGTATAAGTCACCATTTCTAAAAAGTGAAAACAGCATCCAAAGAGCTCCTTTCCCCTGTCTTGATCCTTCTTCTTTTAGCTTTTTAAATTCAATTTTCAATTTTCAACAAGTTAGTGCCATTGTAAAAAGTTTTTTTAAACAACACCCAAATATTTTTAGTCTTTCAAATAAATTCCAAAAGTTCCCCAAAGTCACTCAAGCAATCCAAATACACCACAGTCCTGTTTCATTTAGCACTTTCCTTTCTTTTTATATTTCTCTTCCTGGGTTATTAGTTCAGTTATAGAAGCTCCAGTTGAAAATATATCTTTAGAAGATTTTGTTGACAATTTCACTCTAATCTTATAAATTCCAAGCTGCCTCCTCCCCAAAGAAAATCTTTAATGTTAGTTCTTTCCTCTCCGCTTCCCACTCTATAGCAAAAAAACAAGTTTTTTTTTTCAAAATGTTCAGAATTTTTACTTGCTCCCCCTTAGCTTCAATTTTTCAACTTTAATTACCTGCTGATGCCAAACGGAGGTTTTCCAATTTCTACCATTCATTTGCTATCAAGGAAGGAACGGATGTGAGAAAAAACAAACTTTCTCTTTTTACTTTCATTCGCACGCTTCTTCCGCTTTGATACGGAACGACTGTATTTTAATAAAAACTTCAAATTCCAGGGTATTAAATATTACTTTGTATCCTGTGTTAGCCAAAAACACTTTCACTTTTCAGCTTCCTCACTGCCACATTTTCTATCCAGATGACAAGCTTCTTTTTGGTGGCCATTACGACACCGCCTCCCACACTTTCAGAAAGGGATTTTAAGCCAGCTGAGGAGGGGGGGGTTGCGATTCCCCCGGACCCCTGCTGAGTCTCCCCTATCTTCAGTTACCTCTATGGGGTAACTATATCCACCAAATCCAGCTGGATCGGGGGCACTCCAGCAGCGAGCGCAGCAGGAACTGCTCATGATCACGGATTCCTGCTGCCGCTGAAGCCTTGAAAACCGGAAGTCTCTAGAGTTCCTTTTTGAATCATAGTTTTCTGCGGAGTTTCTCTTCTGGGAAGAGAAGTCCATTCAGCTTCCTTCCCTCAGTAGTGTGTACACTGAATTAAAATAGTCAATACAATGCTTAACTGATATTGAAGCAAGCCATCAGCAGGTTTAATAGCTATCCTCCCTATCTACCTTTCTTGAATCAGAGCACATGTTTGGTTCAGGGTATGCAGGGTCAACTCTATTTATCCTTGTAGAAGAAGAGGATCTGGACATTTGCAAATTCAGGCAAAAATTGGGAAAATCCTGTACCTACTCTAAAGGGCATTCTCAAGATTGCAAAATGCTCTCCCATCCCTGCCCTAAGAGGAAGATGCTGCTGTAATAATAACAAAAGATAGGCAGCCAAAATCAGCCATCCCCAAAGATAAAACGTAGCTATCAATTAAATGAAATTGCCCAATATTCAGGAATATTGAGAAACTTTGAGTGCCAGTAATGGAAATATAGAAGCTACTAAATTTGTTCTGGGGCTTTGAAATGATTGATGGAAGCATGTTTGCTTCCTGACTTTGATGCTGAACAACTGTGGCTCTATTTCTTAGAAGGCAATTTCACTGGTTTTAATGCAAAATGGAAAAAAGACTTGTCTCGGAATATAGAATCCAAAATTACAGTTCATCCTAATGCATCTGTTAACAGATAACAAATTGCCATGAGTTTGCTCCTCTCAGGTTCATTTTATGAAAATAGGACTTTCATTGTAGTAGTGCTGAAGGTCTTTAAAATGTCCTTATAGATTGAAAAGTATATTAATCTTTTGATCATTAAGGTTTCAGGAATGCATCTTTCTCGTAAGTGGAACTATGCTTACCACATTAAATGTGGGGAAAGAAGCTCTCAGCAATAAGAGGTAAGCTTTGTGCAGAACACTGTGTCATTCCAGGAAGAGTAGAGTTTTTTTTTTCCTACCTGGCTGTTTGAAATAGGCAAAGCAATTTTTATAGGGATAAAATGGAATTGAAAAGGACATTGTGTTAAAAATTTTACATGAAAGATAAATTGTAATAACAGAAATATTAAGAACAATGTAGATGGACAAACCAAAGCAAATGAACCATGATATGGACCATGAGAAGTTAATACATCTAGCTAATGTGCAAGTAGCCCAGGTTCGAATCCCAGAAGGGTATGGCCAGCTGATAAGAGCTTGAAATAGATCTCTGCTAGTCTCACATTATCTCTTTATTGGTAAACATAAAATTCAACACAAAAATAGTTTGTTGTGAAAACGACTGCTTGTGAAGGCTCCTGGATTGGGGCTGAAAGATGAAAATGGAAGCAGTATACTCCGTCCCATAATTGAGTAGACCAGGTTGCCCTGATAGACTGGTCTCACGGGGAAAAAAAAAAATGATAGGGTAGAAAAGAAAATCAAGATCATGAAGAGAATTAAAATGTATAATTAAGGCATGAATGATATGTAATTTTAGTTTAAATAAAATAATATGAGCAGAATAAAAATAACAAAAGTGCAACAACAGAATATAGAAACCAAGCTGTATCCATCCATCCTCCCATCCACCCACCCATCTATCCTCTTAAATCTTATGACTTTGCCTCTTATCCTTTTGAGTCAATAGACTCTGAATCATTACTTTACAGCCTTGAGACTGGAATGCACCTGCTTCATGTTCATAACAGTTCTGTTTGGTATAAACAGTGCTATTTCTGCCTCACCAACTTCAGCCCTCACACTGGACATACATCCATGTTTTTTTTAACTTCTTAGTCTAGTCAATAGCCTTGGCGTTTCTTGCAATCAACTCTTACCAGGTCTAATCCTATTTCATTTTTTCAAGATTGGCCAAGAATGACTGGGGACTGCCAACTACCCTGTACTATTTAGTTCAGTGGTGGCTAACCTTTTTCAGCTCCTGTGCGCTTAACTGCGCACGTGCTCATGCGTGCTCACTTGCGTGCCAGCACCCAGAAAGCAATGCATCTTCCCCCTGCGTCTGTATGTACTATTCTCCTTGCTATGCATCGCACGTCAGCATCTGCGCGCACAATTCCCCTTGCCATATGCCATGTGCCTGCGCACACGATCATCTGTGCATGTGTGTGCGATCACTCTTGTATGCCATCCATCTGAGCATGCATGCACGATTCCAGCACTCAATGCGCATCTGCGCATGTGTGCGTCTCCTTCACCCCTTGCACATACGTGCCAGATACCCAACAATCAGTTGTTGGGTGGTGGCAGCATGCACACAGGTGCAGTGGGGCTCTTTCAGGTGAGCTCTCGCATGCTGGGGGAAATGGCTCTGTGTGCCACTTTTGGCACACATGGCATAGGTTTGCCATCATGGACTTAGTTGCTCAATTAATAGAAAGTACCAAAGATTCTTAAATCGTTATTCTGCAAAGTCATGCATTTTCAAAGACCATCTGTTGAGATTTACTCCTACAGAAGTTTTGGGGTCTTAAATCCTTTTAATTGCATTTCATTAAAAGCAAAATCTGACATAATACAGCATTCAAAACCATCTGTATAGGCATCTCCTTTTATAGGCATCTGCAGCTTTGATGCTTTTGTCGAAAATGACAAAAGGAACATTATACTGTCACAGCAAAATCTACACCAGATTTAGATATGTGCGCAATGTCACGGGACAAATACAAAAGGGATGGGATTTGCATTGTGATTCTGCTCATCAGTCTGAGTGGTTTGACACCCCACCCCACCCCACATATGACATTGTCATTGTCCCTTTATGCTTCAGAAGAACCAATTCCAAATAAAGTCTTCTTTTAGTTCTCTTTTTCTTCTATTCCCATGATGTATGTAAGTGAAGAGCACAAAATAAAATTGGATTGTGTGATCATTTCTTCTTGGATCCTTATTAGAAGATGTGTTTAGTATGAGTACTAAGGTTTTAAAAAATAACCTTGTTTAAAAACTGGTGGTGGAGGTATTTACCTCTTAGTAATATTTTAACAGATGTTGTGGTTAAGACATCTGGCTAGAAACTTAAAGATTGTGACAGGCTCAAGATCACCTTGAATATGAAGCCAGCTGGGTGACCTTGAGCCTGTCACTTTCTCTCAGCCCTTAAAAGGAGGCAATGGCAAACCACTTGTGAAAAACCTTGCCAAGAAAACCGCAGGGACTTGTCCAAGCAGTTTCTGAGAATCAGACATGATTGAAAGGAAGAAAAAATAAATAACCTAGGAACCATATGGGGTTCTGCAAAAAGATTCTGCTTAAAAGACATCCTAGAATTATTTTTTTAGTATGTGTGTTAACAAGGATAATCTGTCTTGGATTTTCATCTCCCAACACTGTTTTTTAAAATCTTTGTGTGCCCTTTCCCATCTTCAAACACTGTTTCCTGTTTGACAGAATATAAAAGTAAAATGTAAAACTATAAGCTTTACTCAGATTGCATTGTATAAAATTAGTGTATAAAATTGCATTACAGTTACCTCTCCATTTGTCGGTAGATGGAGCTATTGTTTTATGGAAAATTCTTGGAGGTAAAAGAATAGCCAACTTTGTTCTTTATAATCTGTGTTATAATGATCTGATAACCATCTCAGGTTATGATTGTAAAAAGGGTTGTGTTGTCCTACCCCACAAGTTCTTTCCTGGGACTAATGGCCTCTTGTATTAAATAAATGACAACCTGGGTGTACTATGGGCATGCAGTTAGGAACAATAATATCTTGGCATTTTACTCCTGTGGAAATTCTCAGTCATCCAGGTCACAGTTGTCTCAAAGGTGCTTTTTCAAAAGGCAGCTGGACTGTTTTTTCTTTGAAGAAAACATTTCACTTCTCATCCAAGATGCTGCATCAATTCTGGAAGGATGGTGGGGCACTGGAAGAATTAGTTCTGACCGGATGGGAGTGGTGAGTGGAAGGATCACATTTCTCTGCAGTCATCTGGTTGTTAGTACTCTACCTGAGAGCTCTTAAGGACATGATTACAAATAAATATAATTCTTCCAATCCCCGTCAGAATTAATCCTTCCATTACCCCCACCATCCTGAAAGAACCAATGAAGCTTCTTGGACGAGAAGCAAAAAACAAGCAAACAAAAACACCACCCCACAGTCCAACTGTCTTTTGAAAAAGCACCTTTGACATTTGAAAACTGTCAGAATATTCACACATTCAACATACTCTTCTTTTGTCCCCACTTTCTTCCTTCAAAGCCAAACATTTATAGTAGTTGGAAAGGAAATGATGACAGTACTATATAGCTATTTAGAATATCATTTAATATAATATGTTGGGCAACATTTTTCAAAAGTGGCTTGCAATTGCTGCCTTTTTAGGATGGATTGAAGGTGACTAGCCCAAAGTCATTCAGCTAGCTTCATGCCTGAGGTAGATCTAAAACTCACAATCTCCCAGTTTTTAGCCTAGAACTAAGCACTGTGGATCTAAATTCAGTTAATCCAAACACTTAAACAGCTGTTGCCAATCCTCAGAAAATTAAAGTATCTTGGCTAATTTTCCCCACTCCTGTGAAATTTTAGCCTTGCCACAGTATTTATGTATCAGAAAGGATTTAGTAAGCAGTTTTAGTTTGATAGAACGATATTATTACCTCTGCACAGAACTCACATGTACCTATATAGTTTTCCTGAGAAATCCATACCAGGTAGGAAATGGAACTGCTTTCTGGGTCTCAAAATCTATGAAGCTCAGTGAGCATACATGGAAAATTTAGCCCATTTCCAACTGCAAACTATCATCTTTTAAGTACACATGATCTGCTTACTTTGTCAAGAAGTATTGAAAATGTTTGTTTATTTGGTAGTAAGGAACCTCAAGGAACATAAGACAGTCCTTCCTCTGCTTAATGCACAAAAAGACTGGCATCTTCTTGTAAGTCTTGAGCTAATTGCAAATGAAGTCATTCTGTTTAACTACATAATAGATCTAGCCATTTTTGACCATTTTTGACGCAGTTTTGACAACTCTTTGGATATTTACATATGTATTTAAGCATGTGGGATGTTAAAGATACAGTAACTTTATTATAAAATATTTGCAGAATTTTCACTTTATGAACTTTGTTAAGAAAGAACTTACAATTGCAAAGCTGAAGTTGCCTGCAAAATTCTACATATCTGCTTTCCATTAAATTACAGTGAGAGTCAATCTTTTCTTCAACCTCTTTAGTGACAGGTTACTTTCAAAAGAAGAAATTCATTTTTGGCATTTGCTAGTGTCTCCCTGCTGAATTCTTTTTGTATGTTCCTTGACATTTACAATGTCATTTTCCAGTCATTTACATTTTTCCAGCAGCTTTTACCATCTGAAGGTCTGTAAAATAATATAAATGAATTTTTATATGTGGACACTCTGACATTTATGGCTTAATCCATATTTAGAATTTAGAAAACTTCTGCATATCAGTAGACAAAAAGGTAAAATTAACAACAGTACAGCTCTTGTAGATTGAGTCATTTTGATAGCACTTCAGAATTATTTTAGCCATATATCTTGTATGACTCTTGTTATACTGTGTTACTAGATTAAACCATTTTGCATTACTGATGGTTTTTGTTCTGAGGATTGTCCTTTAAATTCAGGGAATGGTGTTTAGAAATAATAATATTTCCCAAGTTGGAATCTGAGCTTCAAATTCTTTCATGTTAAAGCTCACAAGTGATCCTAAGATACTGTAACTCATTCTGACACCAATATTGTATGCTTTGAATAGTAAATATGCCAGTTAAAACTTTTTTGAGGGAAACAAACATAAATAAATCAGAAGAAATTCTTTTGGACAGAGATTATATGTATTTCTAACTATTTTTAAAATATTTAATTATTTAATTTTGGATAACAAGGTAAAATGATCTTGCACTATAGATGAGTTATTCATATACATAAAGAAAACATTTTAGCTCTTAAAATATTTATTTTTTATCTTAATGATATAAAATGAATACTTGAGTTTACAAAATATTCATATTTATTATATAGCTACTGAAAAACACGGAAACCAAAGTTTTTGCTGTTGGTACTGTTGACAAGTTGAGAAAGGAGGCAACTGTTTTCACCAGCCTACATGCTTCCAAATTTTTCTCAGGGCCATGTGGAGGCCTTCTTGCACTGGTGTGATATTTTACCTCATCAATCGAAACCTGAGCGTTTGCCTACTTTTTTTGAAGATGTTCTTCTATGCTTTGGACCTGAGTCAACTGATTAGTCCATTGAAATCTGGTTATCTTGGAAGTGAAATTTTCAATGATTTTTTTTCATATGAAGATCTATCTTTAAAATATCATGCATAAAACAATTGAGTGAGACAATCACAATGTAGACTCATTGTATGTCCTTGTTTTATAAAGAATCAGTTAAGTTCCTGTAAGCTTCCTCAGAGGCTTGTTCAACTTTCTACAATGATATCAGCAATAGTAACAAAATACTGGGTCTTGATTTTTGTTCTTTTATGCGACAAGTAGGCTTCCTCATCTATTGGGCAAAAGCACTGTCATCTTGTTAGCATAATGCTGAATAATGGTGATCACAGGAAAACCAATAATTGTTTGGGAAAAAAAGAAATTCTGAGCTAGAAACCTGATATTGAATTCATTCATTTTATTCAAATCATTCCAACAATCCAGAGGCCACTGCATGATTTGTCAAAGGAGAACAAATTGTATTGTGTAACAAACTCCACCTGTCTTGTATGTGTCACAACATGCATGAATGAAAGATACTGCTTCTGTCATTTTTTTAAAGCAACAGATGCTTCAGGGACTTTGCATTAACACCACATGGGATGAACACTATATGAAATTAAAGAAATCCCACCCACTCAAGAGTGGTTGTGGTGCCATTATGTACACAGAAAAGTGTCAATAAAGGTTATCTTATTTTATCATTAACTCTTAAGATCTGAAAAATGAACATTATGATCCAGATCATTCCGCCAAAATGCACAGAATCATTCTGAAAGTCTTCCCTAATATCTGTCTGCTGACAATGCTCCCAGCTTCTAGAAGTTATGTTAAAAAAAGTTCGATTCATTCAATAATGGTGATCAACTGAATAGCTTATTTGTGAATTCTGATTAATTGAAATTTATGAGTTACATAAATTTAACTCATCTCTCATTCCTCATTTAGAACTGTACATTCTGTTAGATATTGCAAATGTATGGCCCAACTTTATAGTGTATATTTTTTTAAAATATATTTGAAGAGGATTTTTATCAGCTCTCTTCTATGATAAAGGGATTATGCAAAAACTTTACAAAACAACATATGAATGTATAATGAGAAGTTCTGGCTATTTGATACTTAATAAAAAACAGTTAAAGTTGTTTTCAGAAATGTTTTTTCATAGCGCTTTCATTGGAAAGCTAGCAAACAGACAGGACTGTATGCCTAATTGTCAGACAACTGTGTTCAACTTATTTTTAAGATTATATTTATTATTATAGTTTGTAGAATGGTATTATAATAGTATGTGAGAATGACTTTTATATTTTATAGCATGTTCTTTTCATTGTGAATCACAGAAAATTAAAAAGCTATTAATGGATCTACCAGTTGGTTATAAAATAGATGTTCTAGGACTGATATATTCTCTAAAGTAAAACACAAAATCCTCCTCCTCCAGTTGAAATTGAACAATTTCAACCAAACTTGATACACAGATGACTTACCATTTGGAAACAAATACTGTGAGGGTAAGAAACCCCTAACACCCCTTGGGTGTGTGTGTGCCTTAAAATGGCTTCTGTCATGGTAACAGCTTCACGGGGCTCCCTCTTGCGGAGGAATAGAAGAATTGCAATGCTGCATGATAGACAGTACAACAGTGTGAGTCCCGACTACAGGATTTTCCTGTCTAATAAAGGTTTGGGATAAATAAATACCCAGGCACTGCTGGGTTATTAGCTAGTAATATAATAAAAATACAACATATCCAGCTTTTAAAGAAGCCTGCCACTTTGACTATGGAGATTCTCAGTCATCCATGTCATGGTTGTCCCAAAGGTGCTTTTTTTCAAGAGGCAACTGGACTTTCTGGGTTTTCTTTGAAGATATTTCACTTCTCATCCAAGAAGCTTCTTCAGCTCTGAAAAATGAGAAGTGAAACATCTTCAAAGAAAATCCAGAAAATCCAGTTGCCTCTTGAAAAAAGCATCTCTGGACCTGACATTTTGACCAATTGCTTGCCAATGAATTAACCATGACAATAACAACAAGAGATGGCAGTAAAATTTGTTTGAACTGAGCTTCACACCAGATTTCCACCATTCAGAATGTTCTGATATGATTTCTAATGTATGTACAGTAAAATACATATATTCAAGAAACATTCCCAATAGGGAGAAATATGCTGAACATAAGTGCATGGGTGAATCTCCCAGCTTCATTTTTCATTCTAAGGTGGGCCTTTTTTGCATCATTTTCTATTTTTTTAAAAGCACATATAAAAATATGTAGTAGGTTGGTACGCACTGTTTTCTCATGAATTTTGCATATAGCTTGAGTAACATAATATTTTTGTACATGATAAAAATATGCATAATTTTCTTTATATACATTTTTGTAGCTTCCACCCCATCATTTATGGCTTTGTGGATGCCCCATCACTCACTGCCATGGATGCATCCTTGTGGTAGAGAACAAACAAATATACAGCTTCATCTGAAACCAGTGATAGTTACCATGGAAACTAGAAAGCAAGGTAAAGACAGCAAATAAGTGGACAATTCTAGCTCTGCATCCTTTAACAGTGTTTAAAAAGACAAGGAATTTCAAGTAGTAGTAGTTTACTCTTTAATCTTTTCTTTAGTTTATTAGTTACTTTTATCTATTAATACAATATAAACATATGAAATTAGGTGCAAATCAATAATCCTTTTAGCTCAGGGTGATTTACTATAAGATTAAAACTTTCAAGCATATACCTTAGTCTCAGGTATAGACAGAGGCATGGGGGGAAATTAGGTGTCAAAATCTATAAGACTCTAGATATGATATGATGCTAAAAACCCATTGCTTCCATACATATGTGGGCACACACATCCCAACAAGGTGGGGATTTGATTACGATGTTGGTACCTGCCATCTCGCAAATATTTACCTCCCCACAGATGTTTCTGAGATCTGGCTTGGCCTAACTGTATTGGCTACCAACAAAAATGGGAAAGAAACTAAGAGTGGCCAAATAAACATTTCTACTGGAGACATGGCATGTTGCATCACCAAAGAAATCTATCTGTGTTGGCTTCTCTTTCTTCCCAAAATAATGCTTCCAGAATAGCAGGATTTCATTACCACCCATCTCATTCCAAATTATTTCAAACCTGCATGCATTAAATTCGACACAGACTGCCCAAAATGATCCACGGAATACTTTGTGAATTGAATGCTGTATACATTGAAAACTCAACAATTGGCTAAGGTAAATTATTGACTGGCCCAAGACCCTCTGGGTGACCTTGGGCCAATCAACTCACCTCAGAGTTGTGGGAAATCAGGAGAAGAATGGTGTGTTGATGCCTTGAAATAAAGGAGCAATACAAACAAACATTTCCAAGAGTTGAAAGCAACATACTGGGTAAAAATGCAAACTAAATTAAACAATGTGCATTGCAAAATACTATTCCTATTACAAAGTTGAAAATTTGCTCAACTCTAGGAAGACTAAAAGGTATAAAAGAAAGGAAATATTCTTCATGAAAACATACACAAGCTGGAGATACATGTTGATGATAACATTCATTTGGGCTCAATTTGATGCTTCAGAAACTAGTTTATTTTCATTTGTACCGAATGAGATGTTAGCTCTTGACTCAGACTTGAAACTAAAGTTTGTTTCTTTTCATAGTCTAATATAGGAAATTATAAAAATACTTTTTGCAGAATGGGAATATTGGGAAGCAATATTGGGAAGTAGATCAGTCTGAAGCAGATTGACCGTTTTTAGAGAAAGCTATGCAAAGTTTCTGGAACAATATCCTGTAATTCTGATTTTTTTTTTTTAAAAAAAGTTATGCTACCTTTATGGTCCTTTTCTGATGCAGAATGACATTTAACTGTAATCTTAGACAAGCGTTCTAGACCTGCAAATTTCACACTCTAAAATGTAAAATTTGATCATTGTCAAATTTCACAAAGGATTCTTTGTATAAGAACAGATTTTTAGATATCTTTATTGAAGATCCATCAATTCCTTTTACTGTCTGGTAGACATTATGGCCATTATAGAAGAGCTGCTTGGTAAGGACTGGCAAGTTCAAGAAAAAAAGTGCTTTTTAATTAGAGTTGAACTAGTTTCATGATTGTTGGCTTTTTACAAAAAAGTTATCTTGTGTTTAGATCAGTGTTTCTCAAGCTCAGCAACTTTAAGAGGTGTGAACTTCAACTCCCAGAATTCTCCAGCCAGCTTGAAGCTCACACCTCATAAAATTGCTGAGCTAGAGAAACACTTCTATAGATGACTATGCAGCCAATGTAAGCCTGCCCATTCTTCTCCTTCACCAAGAATTCCAATTGGAGAGCTTCTGATAATTCCTTATGAGTTTGTCAATCACTCCATTTAATTCCTCCTGGCTCCCTTTGTCCCCATGCACTTTAGAGAAAAAAATAAAAGTAAAAAGTAGTTCTAAAGTGCTCAACCCCACAGAAAGCTTAGAAAGAGTCCAAATTTACTCCAAACAATAGGCTCAATCTTGCTTGTACTTTGTGGGCTGTATTCAAAGTTGCTGAAATCAGGAATAGCTTTGCCTTTTTCTTCCTTTTATTATATCCTGCCATCATCCATTCAGAAGGCTGCAAAATATGTCTGAATTAAATAGGTACTGTTTCCCTGAAAATATGACCAACCCTGAAAGTAAGCCCTAGCTTGATTGTTACACATGCACTCAATATAAACCCTACTCCCAAAATAAGACCTAATTAAGATCCCACCCACTCCAGATTGCACAGGTGAAAATTAAGCTAGGGTGGGGATGGGGAGTGGAGCTGCCCTACTACTTACCTTTGGACAGTTGTAGCCAGGCCTTGCACACCTCTTCACCTGCCCTGCCTGCCCATTTCTTCTGCAGCTGGCAAGACTGTCAAGGCTTTCCTAAAGGCCTCTGTAGCTGATAACAAAGTTCTGGATTGACCCAGAGCTCTGTTATTGGCAGCAGAGTCTTCAAAAAAACCTTGCTGGCTGCAGAAGAAGTTCCTGAAAGCTTCTGACAGCAAAAAAGAGACCAGGGGTCACGTGCACAAGTAAGGTTAGTCAGTAAAACCTGATGCCTTTTTTGGTGAAAAAAAAAAAGACAGGGTCTTATTTTCAGGGAAACATGTTGTGTATGTGATCACAAAGTCATAAGGAGAAAAAAATCAACAAGATAAATTAGAAGAAGCAATTGGTTACAACACAGGTTGTTGGAAGCAGTCCACAACCCAGCATTTTATTTTCTCTCTGGAAAAATTAAAATGAAGCACAAGGGAGTTTTACAAAGCTACAACTTCCACACTCCAACCCCAGTAACATTAACAATATCTCTTGGGGAGGGAGAAAGCAATTATACAGAAATTATACAGAAATTATACACAGTATTTTTATTTATTTATTTGGTTTGTCAATTGCTAACAAGATAATAGGTATAAATATATCATAGTTATGAATACATGAAATGGTATATATAAAAAAATAAAAGAAACAATAGGACAGGGATGGTAGGCACGTTGGTGCGCTTATGCATGCCCCCTACAGACCTCCTTAGGAAAGATGTGAGTCAATAGATAAGAACGAAGTCTAGAGGGTTAAGAGTTTTTGGGGTTTCTTGGGATAGAAACCACAGAGTCCAGGGTTAGAGTATTCCAGACAACTTGGAACCGCTGCTGTTGCTGGGGAAGTCCGTATTTGCCTGGCATGCAAATTTGGTGCAGTTTAAACGCGTGAGTTGTGTATCTATTTGTGTGCTCTTGTGTTGTTTGGTTCGAGAGCTGAAGTATTGATGTACGCAGGTAGGTACATTTAGTGTAATGATTTGTATATACCTAATATTTAGGATCAGGGATCGAAGAGGGGCGTAATTCAAGGTTTTCTTGGTCCTAGAATTTCAAGTCTGGTGGCATATAGGTATTCCTGCAGTGGAGTAGAAGACTCTTTTGTGAAACATTTCTGGTTTTTTTCTCACTGTGTTAATATAGACACGTAATGTTGGTTCAGACCGAATGAGCTGTATTCAAGTAGTCGGTTTAGCAAAATGTGTTTTCGTATTCCTTAGTTAGTCAATGTGATAGTGTACCCAGAAAAAGGTACAATAAGGATTAGGTTAAGCACCTCTTAATGCCTTTTTGGCTATGGTATTTACAGTGGGCTCTAAGCATTTAGATCATTGAGAAGATGAGTACTGTACTCGATTCTACGAGCTTGGGATCATCAAACAAGGTCTTGTTGACTATTCAGTTTTGTATTTTATTTTTCTGAATTTTTTTTCTGCAATATGTAAGACAGAGCATTTATTTGTTGAGATTTGAACAGTTGCCATTTTGTTTGACCCATTCTGATACAGTCTAGTTTGAGGGTGACATTTATGATGGGTAGTCAGTATATGTCTGTGGTATTCGAACAGCTTTACATTATCAGCGAAGTGAATGCAGTTGCTCTTAAATGATCAACAGGAGGTCATTTATGGTAGAGTAATGAGGAGAGGGTTGGTCCTAGAAACACTGCCTTGGGGGACACTTACTTTTGACAGGTACCAGGAAATTTGATACGAAACACTCCCTAATTTTGACGCATATGTGGTAGGGACACTCGCCAATTTTGAACATTTTATTCGGTCTTGTTTTTGGACAGGAATCCTGTCTATCTCTTCTATCCAGTTATGCAGTTGTCCAGAGATACCATAAGATTTTAGTTTTAGGAGTAGTTTGTTGTGTACCACTGAAGCATCATTAACATTCCCCCCTCATTGGGGCCATAAGAGAGTGTCTTGAAAAATGTCCTGATACAACAGAGCCCCAGGCTTCATCTTGAGATTCTGAGGATCACTTCAAATGAAGCAGCAATTTAAAAACTGTCAACTTCTAACTTTGCTTGAGATTAGTGTTTACAGTGCCCTGTCTTTTTGGTTCATGTAATTAATCTCAAAAAATTAGGTACAGTACTTGATACCAGAAGCTGTCTGGTGATTTACAATTGGAATATCTGTCATATGACCTCTTGATTTTTTTGGATTCCTTCAAAAAACATTTTTGTCATTCCATGTTAATCTGTAAAGATTTCAAAATATCCACATTTATAATAAATGTGCGTGAATCTGTGCTTTAAATGTCGTATCCCTCTGCTAATAATTAGTTCTGGATGTGAAAATCCTTTAGTGTTTTTTTAAAATGAATCTGGAAATTATTATGCATGTCACCAGGGCTGGTTGCTATCAATTTGAAGGAGCTCCTGGGTTAAAATCCAAAGGATTTTAATAAATGCAGTAAATAGTATGAACTTATGGAACCTTTTTGAAACTGTTCTTGAGAGGCAAATATGTAATCCTCACTTAATGTTCATTACTGTTTATTAAATTACATGCTACCCATTTCAGTGTCAAGTGACTCTGGACATCTTACAACAAATTAAAATAATAAATACCTAAATTATTATAATTATTAATTTAGCATAAAAAGCATAAAAACTAAGCAACTGAGTTATGATACTTTGTTTCATCAGAATAGGCGGAGCTGGAAGGGACCAACCCCCTGCTCTAGTAGGAGACCCTATACTACTTCAGACTATTGAGAGTTTTGCAGCAATAATTCAGCCCCAAAAAATAAAAAATAAACACAGATGGCTGATGCTTCATTTAACATCTTTATAAACTTAAGTAGATTTTATGAACCAGTTGTAGATTTCTCCAACATGGAGCAAACTCAAAAAGAAACATGTTGCAAGTTCAGAGCAGAGATCCAGTCTTCAGCAAGCAAGCAAATTAGTTTCATCTTCAATAGACAGACTCAAAGATCAACACAGCTTCAGAGTTGCAAAACTTAACATAGAGCCATGCCTAGGCTACTTTTAGTTTCAGTTTCCAGCCTAGGCTAATTCTAGTTTCAGTTTCCAAAACAGTCCTCATTGGCTGATTTAGTTGCTATGCCTATTCATTGGCTGACCTTGTTACCATGCTCTATTCCAGTTCATGAATATACTCTGATACAGACAAGTGGCTGTCCAGTCTCTTCTTAAAAGCCACCTGTGATGAAACACCCATAACTGATTAATTGTTCTCAAATCTTAAGAAATTTCTCCTTAATTTAAGGAGAGAAGCAATCTAGAACTCAGAAGAAACTTCCTAATGGTAAGAATAATTAACTAGTGACAGAGCTTTTTTTCAGAAGTTGTGGGTGCTTCATAACTCCAAGGTCCTTTGGAGGTCAAGACCTCCAAGGTCCCTTGCAACTCTCTTATTCTGTTATCAGGCATTGGACAACTAATTAATGGAATATGTTAGTCACATATTCTGATTCTGAAGATAAAAAGTAAATAAAAGGATATTGATAATAGTGCAGCTACCTGACTAGCTTACACATCCCCTGGTGTCTCCAGACGTTTAGAAACCCCCTTCTTGAAGGAACCTTTGGAATTCTGAAGAGATGAGGCCAATTTCATTTCAGGGAGAAGAAATTTCCATAATGTAGGCACCACCTCAGAAAAGGCCCACTGTCCAGGAACTGCTAAATGTAGCTCCTTGGATGATGGAACTTCTAATTCACCAGGGCAAACATTTAATCAGTCATTGTTTAGAACAGCCTAAAACACAAACATTGCCAAGAATATTAATCAAATATTAACCACATTGGAAAGCTTCTATATTCTTTGGACAGGGTGAAAATAAGCTCCAGGCAAAAGAACTAGCAAATATACCAGTAAGCTCATAACATAAAAGAAAAACCAGACCTTCCCTAATATACTCCCTTCTGGTTGTATCCATTCTACTGGATACCTTTCCAAACAGTGCTGCATTTTCAGACTCAAGAATGAGAAGGCAAGAATGAAGCCCCCCAATTCACTATGCAGTAGAATTGGCTAAATGCTTCCTGAATGAGCCATCTGCTGAGAAAAGCCAAATCACATGGCTCTACTTTGCTGGTTCCATTTCCATTTTAATTGTTAGCTGCAAAACCTTTAGAAGGAAGACAGCCCTCTTACTAGGCAAAATAATTACATGCCATCCTCTCTCCAACCCATCAGTATGCTGCGTGGTTATCCCAATGTTTTGAGTGCTTTTGGAAGAAAGCTCTGAAATAGCATTAAATGTTGGAGAACGTTCCAGGTGCTTGCTTCTGAAAGCTTCACGGGTGGTTTAATAAAACACCTGTTAGAATGCAGATTGGTATTGTAAAGTAGCAACCAATCTCCTAAATTCCCACCAGGCCTTATAATTATCATTGCTGTTTATTTATTGGTTGTAAAGCATTAGAATTGGGGTTTGATACCAACCAGACATTAAGGTACAAGTGGGCAAAAATGGCAAATGGCAAGGAACAGATGTAATTTGGAAATGTGTGGAGAGGTCATTCTTTTCCAAAGAAAAGATAAGCAGTTCTCTGTGCTCAAATGAACCAGGAAAAAATATAATTTGGATGCTTTTCTTTATACTGCATATTGCGTGTTTTGCAATTGCTGCCACACACTGAGATTTGAAAGCTTTGATAAACAAATGGGAGGAGACAAGCTGCGCAGAGGCAGTTTTATTCTGGTTCAAGGATGGGTGCACTTGCACTGTGTATTTTAAACCTTAAGGCAGCTGGTTGTAGTATGGAATGCTGTGGGCTGCTCTGAATGGAAGGAAAAGCAAATGTGCAAATATTAAATGGAATGAAAATCTCGCAATTTTAGTTCATCAACCAAATGCTGAGGCAAACAAGCGTGTCAAGGAAAGCATTCAAGCTGTGTGCACCACTACAGAAATTTTTCTTTTGGCCTCCAGCTCTTAAATTATGACAGGTAGTCCTCAACTTACAACCACAATTGATCCTGATATTTCTGTTGCTTAGTGAGACATTTGTTAAGAGAATTTTGCCTCATTTTATGACCTTTCTTACCACAGTTGTTAAGCGAATCACTACCAATGTTAAGTTGGTAAAAATGGTGGTTCAGGGAATCTGACTTCCCCTCTGACTTTGTTTGTTAGGAGGTCGCAAAAAGTGATCACATGACCCTGGGACCACTGCAACAGTCACAAATACATGCCAGTTGCCAAACATCTGAATTTTTATCACATGACCAAGGGGATGCTGCAATAATTGTAAGTGTGAAAAATGGTCATAAAGCACTTTCTTCAGGGATTTCATAACTTTGAACAGTCACTAGATAAAATGTGTAAGTTGAGAACTACCTGTATTTCAGTTTTTAAATTCACACATTTTTGGTACAACTGCCGGCGTAAGGTTTTTCTCTGACCGAGTTGTTACTGCCTCTTAAATATCAAAACTAAGCCCAATTAGAAGTGAGGAGCCAAGGAAAGCAATACAATAATACCTGCAATAGACAGCAGGAGTCCTCTGCCCAAGGGGTGGGATTCAAATTTTTAACAATCAGTTCTGTGGGTGTGGCTTAGGTGGTGGGCATGGCTTGGTGGTCATGTGACTGGATGGACATGGCTTGGTGGTCATGTTATTGGCCAACTCAATATCACTCACATTGAGGCATGCATCTCCTCACCTGGCCTCTCATGACTATGGGGATGCTGCAACAGTCGTAAGTGTGAAAAATGGTCATAAGTCATTTTTTTCAGTGCCATTGTAACTTTGAATGGTCACGCCACACAAGCAAAGTACCAGCAAAGGAGGGGAAAAAAACTCCAGAGATATTCCTGAGACAGGAAGTCTAAATCGGCCAGGAATGTAATAAGGGTTAATGGAGAGGCAGTTTCTGTAAGCAACACCAGAATGTTTCCTTCCTGCCTTCCTAACAGGATTAGGCCAGTAATTTCTTCTAACAACCATTTCTCCGAACTGCTTAGAATGTTAACAATGGGTTCAAGTAAATAGGTGTGAACTGGTAGAATCCCACCCCTGCTCTGCCGCTACCTGCTCCTCATCACATTTTTGCATTGGCTACCTCTTATTCTAGCACTGGAATGTACTTCTGATCACAAGGGTTGGTGCCAGGGGTGGGATTCAACCGGTGTTACTACCGGTTCAGTGACTAAATTTTGCTGCACCTTTGTGTGCAAAAAACCCCCCTTAAGCTGTGCCATCTGGACATCTGAAAAGTGCTGCACACATGTACGCAGCATTTGAAAAGCCACTTTTTTCCTGCTTTTTCAACCTCAGCTGTGTCGCGCAAAGCAGCTGAGGTTGAAAAAACAGGAAATAAAGGACAGGTAAGAGCCCAGGCGGGTGGGCCAAATAGCAGCAAACACAGAACCAGTTTGGTGTCTGCTGCTCTTCAGAGCTACTGGTTCTATAGAGCCGGGCAGAACTGGTAGCATCCCACCCCTCGTTGGTGCATGTTGTCAAAGAAGAGAAGTTTTTGCAAGTATTTCTCATCCTGTCAGGGGATTTAACTTCAGATCCATGTGAGATTGAAAAACAGACCATTCAGAAGCTAATGAGTTGAACACAGCTTGGAGGAGAAGTAGATCAAAGAGCAACTCAGAAAGCATCTGAGGTTTTTGAGGGTTTTTGGAAAACGTTCAGTGAATTTCCATCTCGATCTTCCCCTGAAAGACTAAAATGGCATCATTCCCCCTCCCCCATTTTTTTTCTTTCACTCTGGTCATGCCTGGACAGGCTATTTAAAGGAATAGATTAACTCACCTTCAAATATAATTCCCTTCAAAAATTAAGGAAATTATTTCGGAATCCAGAATAATAGATCACATGGATATTCATATTCAGCAGAGACTGAATAGGTGCTGGAAGTATTCATATGTTCAACACCCGATTGAACATGTGAATACTTCTGGCACCTATTCTGGTTGTACTATAGAATTCTTCATTGCAATGTATATGCTACACAATTTTCTTTGCAAGATGACTTACACACATTTTATGCACAAGTTGTATATGCAATTCAGCCTTCAGTGCATGCTGAATTGTGCATCCCAGTATGCACAGCTTCGGTCTACATATTCATCATATTTATCCTATTATTATCTTTTGGAGTAAGCTATGCAAAACCCAGAAAAGGAATAAGGAATATTAAGCCATAAAATAACAGGAAGAGATGAGAAAAATGAAAGACATTTTCCTTTGGTTTCAAACCTCATTGCTTCAGATTTCAGTACTGGTCTTCTCTGTTTTTATGTGTGCTACTTAAGCAATCCTTTCCCCATGGAACTCAAGCTACATATTACTTCAAAGGAAGGTTGCAAAGGATTTTAATGAAATCTGGATGTTATTAATATTGTCGCCTACACAGTCTCATGAATACTAACATCATTCAGTAAATCTTAAGGAGGAAACATAGGCAATCCACAGTCTGCATGTAGCCCTTCAACTGTCTGTGAAGACATAGCACAAATTTAATGACAATTTGAAAATATTATCATATATTTTTTTTCCAGATTCAGATAGTTTTATGGATGAGTTTGGAAGAGATTAGCCTTTGAGAATTCTGCTGCCATCATAATCCTTAGCTCTAATCCAGAACAAAAAATGATCATCAAATTATCGTTACCATACTCGTAACATTACTGAACTCCTTCTAGTAATGTTAAAATATCTTTGGATGGTCTCCTGAAGTTGTTTAGAAAGATGGAATGCTGAATTGTGGACCCCAAATTTCAGATATTCTCTGTTTACAGATATATATCCTGGTAACCTCAAAATTTTTTGAGTGCTGCAGTAGGTCTAGACTTCCCGGACAGCGTGGACAGCCAGAAAATGGCGGGGCCAGTGGCTTGCCTCCTGTACAGTGTGGGCAGCCAGGAAATGGCAGGAAATGGCAGGAAATAGTGGGGGATAGTGGCCTACCTCCCAGTCAGCATGGGCAGCCAGGAAATGGCAGGAAACAGCAGGGGTGAAGGAAAGGCCACACACGGTTGGGCGCACTTGGCATCAGGAGGAGGTGCAGTATGATGGGACTGTTTTTTTTCACTGACAACAGTGCCACCAACTGCAATGTAGAAATGGGAAATGGAGCAGCCAGCATGAGGGAAGGAACAACCTCGTGCCAGCCACTCCATTATCCGAATGCAGCATCGTGCCATGGAGCTTTCCCCACCCACTACTGCCCAGATGCCCTCACTTCTCCCAAGCTTTTCTTTGCCTACTTGATTTCCAGCTCCATCATGTTTCTTGCCATCATGTGCAGGAAAAGAAAAGTTTGTGGGACTAAAAAAAATTCCAACTTCGTGAGATCTTTTTCTTTTGTGAGAAGCTGGAATTGATTAACTGAACTTTTTTTTAGCCCCATACACAATGATGAGAAACACAGTGGAGCTGGAAATCAGGTAGGCAAAGAAATTCTTGGGGAATTTGGTGAATGTGAGGGCATCTGGGCAATGGTGGCGGGGGGGGGATTATTCTGCCCAAAAAAGCCATCATCTTTTCCAGCTGACACCAAGAGGCAGAGCAAGAGCTGCCTGGAAGAAGCCAGTTGGGCCAGGAGTCAGGAATATCCATTCTCTCAGGTTGGGCTGCAGTGACCATATGGGAGGGAAGGCACAGGCAAGCAGGGAAGGCACAGGCAAGCAGGCTGGGCTGTCGTGGGAGGCAACTGGGCGAGAAGCGAAAGAAGACTCACCAGAAAGAGATCAGCTGGACCGCATGATCAAGGCAAGTGAGGGAACCACAGAGCAACAGCAGCTATGTCTCAGGCGTGACTCTAGACACTGGCCAAGGCAGGCGAGGCGAAATAAGGAGTGACTAGGAGGAGTGGGGAAGGTGAGGTGAGCAGGGCCAGCTAGTGGTGGCATTTGCCAGTTCACTGAACTGTTAACAACCTTGGGGAACTGGTGCAGACTGTCAGCAGGCCACCTCTGGCCTAGAGGTAAAGAAGCTTGGAAGGCTAAAAGTTCAATCCTAGGTAGTGATAGATGTTTTTCTATCAGGGCACAAAGATAAAATATCTGTTGTAAACTCCACATAGCCATCACAAAGGGCATTTGGCCAGTAAATGCTCAGCTCCACTCAGTTGTCCTGGCTCTACTTCAATAAAAGGAATTACAGGGTCATAAAAAGAAAAATTGGAACTTCTTTAATTTTAGGAGTTCTGAGTTCAGGAAATTTGAGAGGGACTTAGTTGGGGTGCTGAGGAGAAATCTTGGTTTTGAGAAAGTGTTAGGGTAAAATGTTCTGGTACAACGCAGACCATAACCTGCCATACTGACAATTATCTTGAAGAAAAACTGTGCATTTAGCAATTTGAAACTGCATGCTTCTCATGTTTCTGGACAAGCCTTAACTACATTTTGTTATTTTATTTTAGTCGTGTCTCTGTACTTTTATTCAGAAAACATTTGCATCTCTCTTCCCTACTAGGGATGCTGCTTAATCAGATAAAATCATATACTTTTTCACTCTAAATCCCTACTGTAACAAAAGTAATCCAATGTATCTTGTATTTGAAAACAAACTATTAGGAAGAGTTCCAATTTTGCAATGCAAAGTAAGAAATGGGGAGCACATAAAACATTTTAATCCTATTGATTGTATTGAGAAAAAATATTGCTTTCCCTTTTTCATTGTATAGAATGCTCACTTTCAGTTGGATTATGTTCACATTCTTTGTTGATAAGCCCACATCACTTTGCCATCAGCTTTCTTTATCCAAGAATATCTATATAATCCTGCCAAGGGATGAAGAGGATATTAGCAATCACCGTTTTTATGTCTCATAGAATGTATGTTAAGATGGCTGACAGCATCTTTCTTTTTTTCTTTCCCCTGTTGACAAAATAACCTTGTGACTTACTGAAAGAACCAAGTTAAAATGCCATATGCACTCTCTGAGATATCATGAAAAAGGACAGCCAGTTATAATATTTTTTGCCAAATCATATGCGTATTTGGTTGCACAGATAAAGATGATTTGTCTGCCTGAATTACTAATGTTCCATAACATACAAATGCTATTATCTGCAGACAACAGCAATGAATAAAGAATTAGTAGAAATGAAATGGAGATAGTCCAGATAAGAGCTTTGCAGTGTCTAGAATAAGTCTTGTAGATTTAAAACTGGGCTCTGAGAAGGGAATAAGACTGATGACCATTTCCCAGCAACTACAAAACAAAGTAGTGCTTTTTAATTAAAAGAAAACCAGCTGCATTTAATAATATGTTGTCTGAACAGCACATTTCCAAAATAATATCAATTTCCATCAAATACAGTATCTATTTATAAAGTCATAGCAGACAAAAAGCAGGTGTATTTTTTATTACAAATATGGGGCATTTTGCTTACATGTCCCAATCCATGCTCTGACAAAAGGCACATTTCTTTCCTTTTTAAAATCATCTTCAATTCATTCATAGCTTCATTTTTAAGGGCTGACTTATATTTGATTTTCCATCAAGATTGCTGCTTCTACGTAACTCCCCATCAAACCAAACCCAGTTTTAGCTATTTAGCTAGGGTTCTGGACTCTCAGTGGCAGAAGAATGAGCTAGTAGTAATCTTACCATTATGGTAGGGCTACTGGATTTGGGTTGCAAATGTCCAAATGACTTCTATGGGGCAGCAGAGAGAATGAGAAAACTTGATCCCTTTCTTCCCATCTACTGGACATTTGGTTCTTTTTTTAGTCTCGCTCTTGCAGTTCTATATTATGGCAAGATGTGGCAGGCTTCAGTTTTAACTGTTTTATTTGCAACTATACTTATGCATTCATCTTTTATGCAGATCTTGACCTCTTTCTGGATGTCAGCTATCTTATTTTCCAGGTAATCTGTCTAAGATTTGAGAATGTTGTAACAGTGGTGGGATTCAATTTTTTTTTACTACCGGTTCTGTGGGCGTGGCTTGGTGGGAAGGATACTGTAAAATTTCCATTCCCACCCCACTCCAGGGGAAGAATACTGCAAAATCCCCATTCCCTCCCCACCTCACTAACCTGCTTTCCAGCTCTGTTCTCCTGTGCATGGCAACAAAAGAAGAGCCACCCAATCAGCTGGTACTCGGGAGGCAGAGAATAGATGAGAGGGGGACCAATCAGAGGTGGTATTCCAAACTACTCAAAATTTCCACTACCGGTTCTCCAAACTACTCAAAATTTCTGCTACCAGGTTTCAGACCAATTTCCAGATTGGTCTGAAACCCAGGCTGTATATCTCTACTTGCTAAGATTTGGGCTTGGAACGAAACTGATCAGGGATAGCTACTTTGTTGTTTATTTATAAAGATCATGGCTGTAGATAATTAGCCATATGAAAGAAATGAAGGCATAATTTTGCTCCCATGTTCACAATCTTTTTACATTAATAAAGTCTAAAATTCAGTTTCCCTTTTCTCAGGATAAGATTTGCTATTTGCAGAGAGTCACTAAAAGTCCATTAATATTGCTGAACTATTATCAGCATGTTGAGCTTCAGATTCTAAAGTCATATAGCATTGTTAACATATTCCAATTAATATTAATCATACCACCCTTTGTTAAAGTAAGCATTTGGACTCAATAGGATTATTAGCGACAATAAATCATATAATTATGTAAAGTAATTCTAAGTCTATTCTAGTGTAAGGAATAAATTCATATTTCAACTCGGAGGAAAAGTCTGAGGAAAGAAATCAGAGATATTTACAGTTTACCAAAATCTTTCAGCAAATGGTCATGGACAGCCTTTTTTCCCCCCGTTAAAACCCCAATTGTATTAAGAGGCCTCATGCAATTTTGAGGGGGGGAATTACATTTTGAGCTTTTGACAATCATTTCTTCAATTATTTTAACAAATCTGTTTTTAGGTGTTGTTTTTTTTTTTGAAAAATGAATGAGCAGAGAGTTATCCTTTGGCAATACAGAAGTCAGCCTGATTCATATATTAGAGTCAGTGTGAAGGATGTTCTGGGAAGTTTTTATATGTAAGGACTGGAGTACCAATTATTGTTTAAAAAAAAAGAAAAGAAAAGTAACACTGAATTAAAGCCTGTTGTAATTAAACATTATTGCTTTTCCTCTTTTATTTAATACACCATTATAAATCTTAATGAGATGAATGAATATTTGTATATTTTATTTATGCTTGGGGTTCAATCTTCCATTACAGTGTTCTCATTCAAGTATGAATTCTTTAAAAATGTATTTACCTGGTCATTTTGACTAAATCCTAACGCAGAAGGAGCTCAAAATATATCTGTGCAGCAAAATCTTTAGAAAATTGAGAATTGATCCAAAGCTCTTCCCTTCCATCAACAATTGCAGAAGTAAAAAATACAGATAGCAGTGATGTCTGCAGGGAGGAGTAAAAAAAAGACAAGATATTAGCTGTAATGGTAGTTGAAACCCCACTTATTTTCCATAAGGATTGCACATAAAAATGGACAGAGCTTTGATCATCTTGTGGCTACTATCTTGACTTCTTTGATTCCCTCCTAGCAGTCACAGGATTGATATTGAGAAAGAGAAAGTGGGGGAGGAGAAAAAGGAGAAAGCTAAAGTCCCCAAAGGTAGCTTAAGTGAATATTTAAACTCTTAGTACCAGGAAAGAATGAAGGCAATTCTACAGAGTTTTCACCTGAAAATTGTCTGTCTTTGTCCCAAATGCTTGCAGAAATTGAGAGGGGAAAGGCTGAAGGCTGGTCGGGTTGTAATTAAGTGAGAAAGAGCTGTTAAGGCTCACAACTCTCAGACAGGTGAGTCACAAGGTCATCTTATCTGCCAAGGGACTCTCTTGCTCTGAACAGCTAAAAATTTAAGCAGGAGATGAGAATAACGGTGTGAAGAAGGGAAAAGATGCAGTGGTGAGATTCACATTTTTTTAGTACTAGTTCTGGGGGCATGGCTTGGTGGGCATGGCAGGGAAAGGATACTGCAAAATCCCCATTCCCTCCCCACCCCACCAACCTGCTTTTCAGCTCCATTCTCTTGTGCAGTGCAACCAAAGAAGACCCAACCAATCAGCTGGGACTCGGGAGGCAGAGACTAGATGGGGGTGGGGCCAGTCAGAGGTGATATTTGCTGGTTTTCTGAACTACTCAAAATTTCTTCTACCAGTTGTCCAGAACTGGTCCAAACCTGCTGAATACCACCTCTGAATAGATGCCAAGAGCAGCATCTGCTTGACCCTTCCCATGTGATCACAGGTAAACCTGTGAACTTCCTTCTGGTGACAAGCCTGGCCCCCTTTTTGCCTAGTACCCTTGTTCTCTGCTTCTCATCTGTGTCTCCCCAAGGCATTCACAGTTCTTCTTCTAAGTAGCTTTACAAGAAAAACTAAGTTTCTTCTCCTCATACCTGTTGAATAAAGTCTCTGTTAGTCACTAGGAACAGAGTTTTAGTCTTCAAGGTTTTCAGATCTGTGCTGGAGCCCATCCATCTTTCTCTCCAGAATATATGCACTGGGTTATTTTATATTGTTAATTGATGGGGATTAATGGTCGGCTATTAAGTTGTTAGTTGTTGTTTCCTTGTGCTGCCACAGATTTACTACCAGTTTATCAGATACTTTTATTTATTTTATTTTACCGTGTTTCTCCAACAATACGGCCTCCACCAATAGGAAGTCCCACCATGTTTTATTGGCATAAAATCAAAAAAACAAAATGAAAGCCCCTCCTCCCAAATTAAGGCCCATATTAAACATGCGAAATATATGGGGAGATGGTGGGGAGCTTGGCACTTAGGAAGTACATGCCGGATATGGTGCTGCCTGCGTTGGTGGGGCACTTCATACTGGGAGATCTTCGCCACCATTGCTTTCCCTTCTCCCTTGCTGCCGTGGCATTAGAGGAACGCCGCAGTGTTTGGCGCAGCCACGTGCAGCCAGTCAGGGTCCTCCCTGCAACTGGAACCCTGAGGAGACACTTGGTTCAGCGGCTCCCGTTGCCACCTTCCAAGGGAAGGCGCGCTCGCCTGAGAGGATCTCTCCCTCTCTCTCTCTCTCTCCCTGCAAGGTCAACGTCTGCGCTGCGGCTGAGGAGGAGGATGCTGCAGCCGGTTCCTTCTGCTTTCTGAGAGGTGAGAAAGCCGCAGCTTACAGAGCAAGCAAAGTGCTGTTCACCCGGGTGATATATTTGGGAACAAGGGGTAGGAGGAGGATGCACGCACCCGTGGTTCACTTTCCCACTCTGCCCAGCCTGCACGGCTCTGGCATGGCCCTGGAGGGATAAGCAGAGGTCTAGAGGGGAGGCGCTCGCTGCCTTGGTGAGAGCTCTGCTGCTGGGAAGGAGGGCCCGCCTGTCAGCTTAGCCTGGGGTGCCCAGCACAGCTGACAGGCGAGCCCTCCTTCCGCGGCGCAGAGCTCTCACCAAGGCAGCGAGTGCCTCCCCACCGACCCTCCACTCATCCTGCCAGGGCCGTGCCAAAGCCATGCGGGCTGGGCAGAGCCGGGAAAGCGAGCCATGGGTGCGTGCATGCCTCCTCCTGCCCCTCGTTCCCAAATCTCACCCGGGTGAGAGCGCTTCGCTTGCTCTGCAAAGCCGTGGCTTCCTCACCTCTCAGCAAGCAGAAGGAACCGGCTTGCAGCTTCCTCCTCCTCAGCCGCAGCGCAGATGTTGACCTTGCGGGACAGAGAGAGAGAGCGGAAGTGATCCTCTCGGCGAGCGCGTTCCCTTGGAAGGCGGCGACAGGAGCGCCTGAAGCCAAGTGTCTCCTCAGGGCTCCGATTGCAGGAGGAGCCCTGACTGGCCCCATGTGGCTGCACCAAATGCTGTGGCGTTCCTCTAACACTGCAGCAGCAAGGGAGAAGGGAAAGCAACGAAGGCGTAAGGTCTCCCGAATATCCCAGCTGTCGCCTGGCCCGCCCACCCGAGGATGCAACAGGGGAATTAAGTCACTACCAAAAGATGGCCAGCCATTTTTTCAGGGGTCAAAAAAAAAACAAGGCCTGGCCTTATAATGTGAGAAACACGGTATTTATTTTTTTACTTTTAAAATTTTATTTATTATTTTTATTTATTTTGATTTGTAAATGGCTTACAAGATAATAGGCATAAATAGTATACATAGTTATGAATACATGAAAGGGTACATATAAGAAAAATAAAAGAAACAATAGGACAGAGACGGTAGGCAATGTTGGTGCGCTTATACACCCCCCTCCCAACAGAACTTCTTAGGAAAGGGATGAGGTCAATAGTAGACTATCAAGTTTAAAGTTTTTGGGGTTTGGGAAGAAACTACAGAGTCAGGTAGAGTATTCCAGACATTGACTACTCTGTTTGCTGAAGTCGTATTTCCTGGCATCAAGTTTGGTGTGTGTAACTTTGAGTTTGTATCTATTGTGTGCTCTTGTGGTGTTATGGTTAAAGCTGAAGTATTCATTGACAGGTAGGACATTGCAATGTGTGATTTTACATTCTATACTTAGATTGGACCAAAGGTGGCATAGTTCTAGGTTTTCTAGGTCTAGAATTTCAACTTGGTGGCATAAGGTATTTTGCCAATGAATAGAGGAGTGGAGAACTCTTCTTGTGAAATATTTCTGGACCTTTCTCAACTGTTTGAAATATCAGATACTCAATGTGGGTTCCAGACTGATGAGCTGTATATTCATGTGTTGGTCTAGCAAATGTTTTGTATGCTCCAGTTAGTAGTGTGAAAGTACCAGAGAAAAAGCTCTGTAACATTAGGTGAACAACTCTTAATGCCTTTTTGGATGTAGTTACAGTGGGTTCTAGCACTTAGATCATTAGAGATGAGTACTCCAAGGTCCTTGATAGAGTTTGGATCATCAACAAGGTCTTGACTATTCAGCTTGTATTTTATTTCTGATTTTTTTGCCAATATGCCATGACAGAGCATTTATTTGTTGAGATTTGATGTTGCCATTTGTTTGACCATTCTGATATATAGTCAAGGTCTTTTTTTGAAGGGTAGCAGTATTGTCTGTGGTGTTGAATGGCTTTACATTATTAGTGAAGAGAACACAGTTGCTCTTGATATGACACAGAGGTCATTTATGTAGAGTATGAAGAGAGTTGGTCTTAGAACACTGCCTTGGGGGATACCACTATTGACAGGTACAGAATTTGATAGGACACTCCCAATTTTGACCATTTGTTGTCTGTTGACAGGAATGCTTCTATTCAGTTATGCAGGTGTGCAGAGATGCCATAAGATTTTAGTTTTAGGAGTAGTTTGTCATGTACCACTGAATCAAAGGCTTTACAGAAGTCTATGTAGATTGCGTCTATTGCTTTGCTCTGATCGAGCTGTACAGTCCATATGTTTTTGTAGTGTAAGAGTTGCAGATTACAGGGTAATTTTTTGTCTTGACATTGAAAGATAGAGATAAAAATGCTTGCTGCCTTATTATTTATGTATTTATTTATACCCATACCACTTCAGAATTTCTCACCATTCTTGTATGCTTCATGTATTTGTAAAAAGAAAAAAGAAAAACTTAATCAACAATACTTTTAGATGTATATTTAGATAGCACTGAGACTTATATAGTGCTTCCAACCCTCTCTAAGTGGTTTACAGATTCATCATATTGCCTCCAACAATCTGGGTCCTCATTTTACCATCCTTGGAAAGGATGAAAGGCTGAATCAGTCTTGAGCCAGTTAACTCATTCATCCCTTGGCCATAAACAAACTTATATTCAAAACAATTCACAATGCATATTCAAAGTGCATATTCAAAACAATTCACAATGTTGTTCAGAATTTTCCTAAAATTATCTTTCTTCCATCAATTGGACTTTAGCAAGCAGTTATCACCAACCTAGTGATTGCTATTTTCATACCCACCCCAAATGGTTAGGTTCTCATTCATAATTACCTTCATGCCACCTTGGCCACCAGTTTTAATCATGGCAGCTTTTCCCATATTTTGTCATATTTTTCCAATGCTTTATATTATATATTCATGCTACTCTATACAAGTAGATGCCAAATCTAGAGATCCACCTTGGAAACCAAGAAACTATTTCATACGATATATCAGGCTGAACATATATGTTCTGCTTTGACACATACTTAGGATGCAGATAATATAAAGAAACAGATAGTATCTAGCTTTGAGTGTGTTTAGTAATAGTTTTCCAAACATGAGTAATTTTGCAAGAATCTGTCTTTGTTAGCATCAAAAAACCCCAAGCAAAAATGGTACATGTTTTACTTTTTATGGAAATATTTATTTATACCTGTAAGACCAAAGATAGTGGACTCCCAATCACTCTGAGTAGGAATCTATTCATTGGTAAACAACAGGAGCTGTGGAATTGCTACATTACAAGGTAGACATTTGTTTCAGCTTTCCCTTTTATTTCTGCTTCCATCTTTCTGCCACTGTTTCATTTGTTTTGATTATGTGCCATCACCTTCTCCATTAATGGCAAGTGATTGTTGTCATCCGCAAACCAGCTGTGAGAATTCTCAGATTGGTTGTGAGAGTTGGTAGTGGCTCCTATGGGGAAAAAGAGAGGAAAGGATGGAACAAAGGAAGCAAGGGAAAAGGAAACAAAAGCGAAAAACATAAAGATAATTAAATAATAGCCTTGTTCAAAAAAAATATTCTGGGACATAAATGCTGTTTGTCTGTGAGGTTTCCCATTTATTTATTTACATTTTTAGATCCATTAGATTTTGATTCATAGCGTCATTTATTTTTGATGACTCTGAGCAGTGAACAGAATGTCAATGGGCAACCTCCAGATAGAATAATTCAGGACAATAAATAGCAACACAAACCAGCATAAAACCAGATGGCCACCTTTCATCCTCTCTGGATAGATATTATTAAAAAAAAAACCTAAAAAGAAAAGTTTTCTGAAGCCCCAAATCAAGGAAATCAAATGAACCATACTGCCCTAACTCCATCCTATGTATCCTGTGGGTACAGGATCTTAAGCAGATCCTTTTTACTCTAGATGACTAGACAGGCTACGGAAAACCATTATAGATAAAGAGGTCCAGAAAGTAATGTGCTGCTATGTTAAGGCTGCCCTGTTGCAGATTTTTCCATGGATAAATGTTAGAAAAAGGTGATCATCATGTTACTCCTGCATCCCTTAACAGAGACTAAGGGAAATGTTGCCTTCTTACTTCTTGGTTTCTCTGTAATAATTCTCCCACTGTCTGGAGACCAGCCAGATTTTTTTTCCCTTTTAAATTTCTTGGGTTGCACCATTTCTAAAGCCTTCTCCCATCATCCATCAATGGCCTACTTCATTTTCATTTTTGGCCTTGTGTTCCATCCATCAGCATCTGACTCAACCGTCTCTGTCCCAGCTTTACAGCAATCAGACTAACATAAATAGCAGCTTCTTCGGCTGATAAGTAGCTTAGCAACATGCTAGTTTAAAAAAACCCTCTAAAAACAAAACTTTAGACTCTGAAAATCTGTTTTTTTTAAGTTGATTTGCTATTTTGCTGACTACCTTTTTTCTGATGACAGAAACACGGGAGAGGAGGAGAAGTGGAAAGAGGACCAAGTGGATCACACATGCATCCCAAAAGAAAATTAAAAGGCACAATCAAGGAGCATTGAGAACAGGGATTCTCACTGACTGACAACTCTCAACAAGTGGGAACATGGATATCTCTGACCTGTCAGTAAAGAGACACATTAGAAGTGATGTCCATTTCATATAGCAACTATTCCCTTTGTGTATGCATGTGCATGTGGGAGGAATGTGTCAAATCATAAGTAAACAGCCAACAAGCCCAGACAGAAACAGAAAAAAATAGGACACACAAATACTTTAAAACAAAGGAATATCTGTGTTGAGATTTTATATTGCATTCTAGAATTCAACTGTAAAAACAGACAGGATTATAGTAAAGTATATTTATAGAACATCGAATCAGCACCATATAGCTAAGATACATAAGCAACAAGGTACAAGAAACAAAATTATGCAAAAAAATAAAAATAGAAACAGAATACAGTTAAACAAACCAAACAATTAAACAAAAAATGTGACCATCCCAGACTAACCCAAATGCAAAAATGCCAGATAATTTCTAGAAGCCTGGCACTCTGACAAATTAGCCATTAACAGACACATAGATGTTAATATCTATAGACAGGGGTCACCAATGTTCCCTCTAAGCTGCGTGCATGCGCAATTGCGCACTGGTGTTACGGTCTCTGCGCACAGACATTTTGCGCTGTACACAAAAAATAGAAATCCCACCTGAAGTGAAAATAAAATAAAATAAAATAAAATAAATAAATAAATAAAAACATATATAACTATTCAGTCTGTGGCTGTGCTATTTTGGAATGTGATTCAATGAGTGACGGGGCCGGAACTTGTGGTTGTTCCAGCCACATGATGTGATTCCACATATGTACTGACACACCGGAATTCAACTGTGAATGGACAATGGCCAACGTCATTTATGTGCCGCCCGCCACGTTTTAGCTACGCTAAATGGTGACTAAAGAGAAACACATGTAGGCTGCTTGTTTAAACCTTTATTATAACAATGGCAAACGATGCGCCATGCACGGCATCGACACTCCTCCACGAAGCCAAAGTTAAAAAGAAATGCAGTTCTTTTAAGGGAGATGGCTGTCTGAGTTTTGTGCAAACAAAGAAAAAATGTGAAACTGGGATATTTTTTCTTTTTCGAGCGCAGAAAGATTTGCTCTGCAAAACATGTTTGTGAAGCCAAAGTAGCAAGCGAGTTTTCGGAAGGAAAAGTTGGACAGAATGGAAGCTGACTACCTCAAGCGTCACATTCAGCACAAAAGTCATTTGAAAGCAGGTTGAAATTGTACGCAGATGTAAGATGGGAATGGGGATCGGTACCTTGTTGGGAGAAGACCAAAGACCGAGAGAGAAGGAACGAGCTATCACTCGTAAAGAAATCCAACCCAGAGCAAGTTAAAGTTCTCATTGACAATATTCTGCTAGCATTCAACATGAATGCATCTATGCTGTTGGTTCAACAAATTCACAGTCACATGGCAAAGTATGTGAGTATACCAGAAAGCTATGCGTAGCAAAAATTAGCCTTTGAATTTTTTGATTCAATAAATCACAAGGTGCGCAATGAGATGTGTGTTAGTGTTAAAAATGCACCTTGGCACAACCCTCATCTAGATGAGAGCACAGACTAACAGTGCACAAAATGCTGGTCCTGTATTTTAAATACAGGGAGGAAAATAACATTAACATAAAACTGTTTGGCGCATCATTCAGTTGTCAGCCTGCACTGCTAAGAATATTGTGCAAGCAATAATTCAGTTTTACACCAAGCATGAATCTGGACCTGCAGAGAATGGTGATGCTGCACTCCGATGGGTGCCTCACCATGCTAGGAAAACACAACAGAGTTGCAGCCTTATTAAAGCAGGAAATATCACACCTAACTGAACAACACTGTGTGGCCCATATGAGAGACTTGGGCATTGATGATGCATGGAAAGATGTACGTTTGATGCGTGATGTGGAAACTCTTCTTTAGAACAGTTTATTCCATTTTTTCAAGATCCACTGTAAAGAGGGAAAACTGAAGACCTCACAAAGATTATGGATGAGGATACATTGTCATTCAGGCCTCGAACGAATGTGCGATGGTTGTCGCGGCACCAAGCTGTGAGCTGTTCTTAGGAACTACTCTGTGCTGGGAAGTAACTGCAAGAGAGAATCCAGTGATGACAGAGATTCAGTGGCAAATTACTGTTACAAAAAGCTGACTGATTCAAAAGTTCAAGGTTACTCTCATTGCTCTGGGAGATGTTTTGGATGAGCTAGCACACCTCTGTCTTTCTTTTCAAAGACACAACCTGACTGTGATGGAAGGGCACTGCTTTGCCAGAGCAAAGATTGAGAAGTTGCGTTCCCAATACTTGACAGATGAAAAGGCATTGTTCAAAGAGGCAATGGGTGACCGCAGAAACACCAGTGAGATTACTCATTTATTGGTAAGCTCTGTGATCACTTGGATGCTCGTTTTCCAGAGGTAAATTAAAGAGTCTGAAATTTGACATTGAAGCATTGAGCTCAGACATCAGTTTTGACTATGGAACAGCAGATGTTGCCACACTGGCAAAAGAAGTATGAGGCCATTCTTCATCACCACATTCTGTAGAGGTCATTAACAGTGAATATGTTGAATTCAAGTACATAATGAGGCAAAAACTTTTAACAAAGGTCAATCAGCACATTCTCAGTATGGTGGCTGCAACACTAAAATGTGAGGAGCTAAAAAACATCTCTCAGCTGGTGGATATTTGTGCTACACTTTCAAGCATCCAGTGCAGATTGTGAAAGAGGCTTTAGTTTTATGAATCGTATCAAAACAGCATCCAGAAATCGCCTTGGAGTGGCACATTTGGGTCAGCTGATGCACATAAAGTCAAAAATGCAAGCAGATGAGGCCATCAACCTGGAACAACGTGTACAAACACTGGAGATATGAGAAAACACAGATGGAATGTTAAGGTAAATATTAATTTTCAATCAGATTTGTGCTCATCTAGGTCTGCTAGTCTCATTTATTTAGAATTTTCATTTATGGATGTTGATCATTAAATACTGTAGTTTCTGAGTAGTAGCTAACAGTTGTGTCATTGTCTACTTTATTTTGCAGACAAAGAGTTACAGGACTGTTTCCCAGACCACAAGACCCTCTCTCCCAGTGGACAGCATAATTCTCTTCCAGATCACAGTAGGAGGACTCTCTCTCCCCCAATGGATGGACTACAGAACCCTCTTCCAGGCCACAGTAAGACTCTCTCTCAGTCTCAACCAATGGACAGCAAAACTCTCTACCGGACCACACAGTAGGACCCTCTCAGGCTCTCACCTAGAAAGAGCTTCACACACTGACATTTCAAACTGGAACTTGTAATACAAGTCAGAGCTTCACAATGAAAATTGAGTTTATAGTTGGCTTGGTTGGCCATTTATGTTTTGCTGTAGTTAAAAACAAACATTTATACTTCGAATAGTGTTATCATAGTACACACGTTAACAAGTATGTTGTCCTTTTCATTGTAAGCTTGGTAAAACATTTAATTAAAAGAATTCTAACGGAAATATAAATGCTGTAATTTGATTCTTTTAATAAATTGTGCTACTTGGATGGATGCGATACTGGCCTGACCACAGTGCACACGTCTGATGTTGCTCACAGTGGTCCAAGGGACCGCTCAATGAGTTGATGTGTTTGCTCAGACACATAGAAAATTAGAGGGAACGTTGCCTGTGACAGTATCTTTGACACCAACAGACAATATCTGCCTATCCCAGGTCCTTGGAAAGGACTTGATAGGTGGATAAAAATGCCAAATCCAGTCTAAACATCTGGCTGACTGGCAACCAACCATAATAGCATATTATGTTATTTTTTTGTGTGCCATCTCATTCTCATTGATTATGTATGTATGTATGTATGTATGTATGTATCTATCTATCTATCTATCTATCTATCTATCTATCTATCTATCTATCTATCTATCATCTATTGCCTTTGCCATCGCAAACAGAAATATCAACTTCACATTGTTCCCCTTTATATGTTGTATAACAGGAGAAGAAATAATATCTTGTTATCAAATTTACAGCTTATTTGTACTATTGAATTACTGTAGTACATTTTATCAAAGGTAACTTCTGAACAATATATGGAACTTCAGCTCATTCAAAATGCAATAGGAAAATACATTGAATAGGTTTGTTTAATATTCATGTTTTGGCATTTAATGTGATTTTTTTCATGTTTCCTCTACTCAGCAGAGGAATCCTGCTCACTCTTTTCTTGTACTCTTATTTGTTTTGTTTTGTTTTGTTTCTTTAGTGGGTTGGAAAGAATTTGTCAGGAAATATACACTCCAAATGTAAAGATGTAATTTTTTTTTAATTTGAACCCTATTGCTATTTTTATATGAACCCTATTAAAAAGGAATGCACCAATTATAGAAAAATGTTGGGATTTAGACATCACCTAAATGCATATAAATATTTACATGCTATACTGAATCATTTATTTTATGTAGCATGCAGAAGATGTTGCAGCACATTATAATAAGCTTGAAGAGGTTGGATTGGAACAACGAAGGACGAGTCGCATCTTCTATCTCCGAAACTTTAACAATTGGATAAAGAGCGTGCTAATTGGTATGTCTGTACATTAAAAACACAGTTTAAAATATCTATAATTCACACATTCGCTTTTTGGGATTGATTAATTTCTAAATTCCAAATATTAGATTATATATTGCAAAATTAATATTTTGATTGCACAAAAATATTACTGCATTCTTCACTGTTGCTCTATAGTGCAAGCATTGTATATATTTGTAAGAGCATTTTCTTGTTTATCATTTTAGTCTACAAATGTGAGATTATAGTCATATATATATGACTATAATATAACTTATATATTATGTGATTAAAAATGATACTTTTTGTCAAAAGTACATCTCAGTCCAGACTAGTCATCCTTGGATATTATAAAATTAATCATTGAAATTCTGAGAATTCAGTGATGAAATTAACTTTCTTAACATTTAGCAGATAAAATAGAAACATTTTGCAGTGAATTAAGTTTTCATGTGGGACAGTTCTATACACTTAACTACAATACATTCCATTGAGCAGAATGAAACTAACTTCTCAGATAAAAACTCAGGATCTGTGTGTGTGAATGATGATTTTCTTTTTATCTCATACCTCTCAAAGATAGGAACAGTAGGCTGGAGCTCTAAAGCTCTCATAATCATCAGGAAGCTATATTCTAATAAAGGGAGAACATTTCATTTTCTCAAGATTATAATTTTTTCTCTTAGGTGAATTCCTTGATAAGGTACGACAAAGAGAACAAAACATTGCCGTGTTAGACTTGGGATGTGGTAAAGGTGGGGACTTGCTGAAGTGGAGAAAAGGCCGAATAAGTAAACTTGTATGTACAGGTAAGAACAGCAAATTAATTTGTTTTGGGAATCATGTTAAATGGGTGAGATCATCCGTCACCATGGACTGAGGTATCTGTCACCATGGACAGGACCAATATACTGATGATACTCAACTGTATGTCTCGGCTCATGATGAGTTAAGTGTCACTGTGTCCTCCCTCTCGCAGTGCCTGGAGGCTGTTAGGGGCTGGATGGGGAGCAATGGGTTGAAGCTAAACCCTTGCAAGACCGAGTGGCTGTGAGTTTGGGGTTCGTTGATTCAGGGAGAATTACCACCTTTAGTCTTGGATGGGGTGGTACTACCCCAAACAGACCCTGTACGTAATCTAGGGGTTTTCCTGGACTGACGATGCCTGTTTGAAGAGCAGATGGCAGTCATGGCCAGGAGGACCTTTGCGCAACTGTGGGTTGTGCACCAGTTATGCCCTTTCCTAGATCAATGGTCCCTACTCACAGTCACTCATGCCCTGGTCACTTCCTGTCTTGATTATTGGAATGCGCTCTACATGGGGCTATGCTTGAAAAGCATCCGGAAGCTCCAGTTGGTGCAAAATGCAGCGGCCCACATGGTTTTGTGGAGACCCCAGTGTGCACATGTGTCATCTCTCTTGCAGGAGCTGCATTGGTTGCCGATTTGCTTCCGGGTGCAATTCAAGATGCTGGTTATCATCTTGAAAGCCCTTCATGGCTTAGTTACAGGTTATCTGAGGGAACGTTTCTTGCCAGTCACATCTACCTGACGCATTAGAGCAAAGAGGCAGGGAATGTTGTGGCTTCCACCCCTGAGGGAGATATACCTGGTGGGACCCAGAAGAAGAACCTTCCCTGTGGTGGCTCCCTCTCTCTGGAATATCATTCCCCCAGAGATTAGAATGGTCCCCACTCTACCACTCTTCTGAAAGGCACTGAAGACCTGGTTTTGCCAGTGGGCCTGGGGAACCCAGAGAGGGATGGAGCCCATCAAATGCCGAGTGTGATCTGCTGTCATCAGTGTGGGGGGTGGGAGTTGGTTGTTTTTGTTTTTTTATTTTCCCAAATTTTGTTCCATTTTACTTTACTAATTTATTTGATTCTTTTTGTTAGTTTTTATTGTTTTTTATTTTTATTTTCATTATTTGTTTTAAATATGGTTTTACATTGTGTAAGCCACCTTGAGTCTCCATGGGCGAATAGGCAGCAGTATAAATTAAATAAAAATAAATAAATAAATAAATAAATAAATAACAGAGAAAAGGAACTTTGAGATATCTTTAATTTTCATTTTGCAAATATGGTATAATTTGTAAAAATAGTAAGAAAATACATTAAATCCATGTATAGGATAAACTATCTTAATAGCTACCTGGCTCTGGTAGGGTGAAAGAGTAGAGAAAATTTTCCAAAGGCATATTTTATATCCATTTTATGTTTTAGTACACAAGTTTGCTAATAGTGAAAATAAGCAATTTTGAAATTAAATGAAACTTGGATATTGTACGGGTAAAAAATTTGCAAAACTGGAATCTCATAGATTTTATTCGGTTTCAACTCTATTTCAAGTGCATAGTTTCTTGAGTGGTATAAGTAAAATCAGATCTGCAGTACCTAACAGTATCTACTAGAAGGGATGTTTTAAATAGTACACAAAATATGGAAGAGTGTCAAATGAAGTTGGTTGAAGTTTCTTGCATTTGACTGATTTTATATCCAGAATTCTATTTGTCTTGCCAACCTGCTAGATTCCTATCTGGAATTGTAAGATGCATTATTGTCCTTACAAAAATTTTACTTATATCATCTATGCATGCAATAAATATGTATTATATTCATATAAACATGTTCTGACTAAAATGCTTGGATCTCTTCAATGCACATTTTCTGTTGGCAATAAAAAAAGCTAACTGCACTATCCTATACTGTACTCACTGTAAATAATTGTCAAAGGTATTATTTTTAGCTTTGATTTAATATTTGTTCTGAATAAACACTACTGAACACTGGCATAACCTTGATGTACTATAAGAAGTCTTTGGTTTTAAATAGAACTGTATTTGTTTGAATTAAGCCTCCATTTTTGCTAAATCTCAGCAAATGAGTGATATTTCAGCTTTTTTAAAAAAAATAGATATTGCTGGTGTATCTGTACAACAGTGTGAACAGCGTTTCCAAGATATGAAAAACCGTGGTCGTCAGAATGATAGATTTTTCAGTGCAGAATTTATAACTGCGGATAGCACCAAGGTATAGTTGTTTCATGCTCTTTCTTTTCTTTTTATTCCTTTGAAATTTGTTATTCTTTCTGTAAACTGGAAAGTAGTCATTATGACTGAAGCAAAATTTTAGAAAAAGGTGTTGAACTCTTAATAAAATAGTTGCATATTTTACAGACTGAATAATTAATCTAATCTTGTTGTCAGGGAGAGTTAGGAATTAGTCTTAAACATTTCCTCTGTAAAACTGTCAAGATTTATGGTACTGCATTTCAATGAGACCAGTACACATTTGTAATTTATGCCATGTGAAATCATACGTTCAGATATTCACAATTTTATGTAATATTTTTTCTAAATATTTTTAACATCACGAAAATACATAAGGATTGCCTAAAATTGTTCTCTTCATTGTTGCTTTTTTCCTTGAAAAAACCCACTCCAAATATTTTTACTTAGAATTCAGTTCATAAGGATATAACAGATATAGATACAGTAGATACAAAAAAGTAATTTTAGTTAGGTTTTCAAAAAGCTTTGTAGTTAGGATGCTGGAATAATATACATTAGTTTTTTATTTCCTTTTTTGTTTGTTTCAGGAACTTCTGTCTGAAAGGTACAAGGATAACAATATGTACTTTGACATTTGCAGCTGTCAGTTTGTGTATCATTATTCATTTGAAACCTATGAGCAAGCGGATATGATGCTTAAAAATGCTTGTGAGCAACTTTCTCCTGGAGGATACTTCATTGGCACAACTCCAGATAGTTACGAACTTATGTAAGTAAATGAGAATGAATTATGTGAGAAATAAAGGAAATATTTTTTAAGTCAGGTATTTTCAAATGTCCGTTTTTTTGGAATTGATTGGACAAAGTATTGCTGCCATAACAATGATGAATATCATGATTAATATCTGCTCATATTATTCATCTTGACTGTTTCATTTGTTTCCCTGACACATAATCAATCAATCCAGCTCTGATCTGTGGATCTTGTGACCATAATCTAAAGTAAATGTATTAAATGCATAATATTAATATCATGTAAATTAGAAATACTGCATGACTGGTTTGATTCTGTATTTTATTAGTCCACAAGATTCCTAACACTTGAAAATTCCCTCTTAAAGAAGCACCCTATCCTCTTAAGATACAGAAAAGCATTTTCTGCTCATTAAAATACCCAATTTTCACTATTCCAGACACTAAATATGAAACCATGAGATAATAGATAATTGCAGCCATAGATAGAAAATACAATTAATAAGTAGGGCTGTGTGGAACTTTGGATTTGAAAGCAAGAATATAGCAGCTGATCCTAGGAAGGCACAGGATGTTTGGTTTAAGAAAAAATCTATTTTTGCATGTCCCCATGTTCTGAAGCACCATTTTACTTCTAATTTGAAGCCTTCCATAGCCATTAGACTTTGATTACCCTGTTAATTATTCAGTATATCAAAAGACATGTAGCCACTACATTTCTGAGTGTGCCTATTGAAAGGTCACTTCCCCCAACATGTTGGGGCAAATCAGATGTATCTAACTGAAGTGTCAGGATTGTTGCATTTTCCACAGCTGCCTTACTATGCCATCAGTTTTGGCAGAAGCAATTTCCACATGTACAAATGTTGAGACAGTCTTCAAAAAGTCCTCTGAGCAGCTGCACCAAGCTTTTTAAGGCATGGTTGCCTCACTGCTTTAAAGATACTTTGTTCTATCCAATAGGATTTTTTTTATCATTGTTTTATTTGGCTTCTTAGTGTTCTCTGAATTGGCTATATAATTTCTCTTAAGTCTAACTAAATGTTGTAATTGTCTTTTTTTAATGTTTTGCCATAGAAAACGCCTTGAATCTTCAGAAACAAATTCATTTGGGAATGAAATATATAATGTAAAGTTTCAGAAAAAGGGAGACTATCCTTTGTTTGGTTGCAAATATGACTTTCACTTGGAAGGAGTGGTTGATGTTCCAGAATTCCTGGTTTATTTTCCATTGCTGGAAGAGTAAGTTCTTACTTAATCTTACTTTTTGCATGTTAGTTTAGTTTTATTTCTTTTCAGCCTCTTTACTTTATATTTTAAATATTATCAGATACTTTGAGTAATTGATACGGAAAAATAGTTTATAAAACAACAAAAATACTGCTTTATTTAAATGTTTGTCAGAGTTGTCCATAAGTTGGCTTTGCCTATTTTAAGATTTCCTATATAGTAATTTAAACTTAAGTTTCCTTGAGGACTAACAGAGCCAGGGATAGCTTATGAATTCAAAACAGACTTTTTGTCCACTGTTTGGAATTATGTAGGTAGTCTTCAGGTTACACCTATACTATCAGTGACTGTACAAAGATACAATGGTGCTAAAAATGGATTGGACCTAACATTCTCCTGCCCACATTTTGTACTGCCTATCTTGGCATCCCTGCCACAGTACCCATCCCATCTATAGTTTTCACCTGCAGCTGTTATCCATCAGCCTGTTTGCCTGGAATTTCTGACTCTTCCCATGCCATGGTCATGAGGTCTTCACTTAACAATCCACATCATTCTGGAGTTATGATAGCAACTGGGATTGCCATTGTTAAGTGATACAGTCTTATGATGTGGCACTTTATAACTGCATTGTTTAATGGTGGCAATTCCAGATAACCTGAGGACTCTGTAGCTTTCTTCTTCATTCCTTTCTCTTCTTTACATCCTCTCACTACAGGTAGAATTAATCCTGATTAAAATGAATTTATTTGGTTCTATAGTCTTAATATTGCACTCCAACTTACTTTCTAGTGTTCATAGAATCAGCAGGATGATGTGTATGGAAAAAAAGCAAATGTTATTTAAGGCTGCTGGAATAAGTTTCCAAAACCATGGAAAACAATTGTTCCTCTGCATTAGTTATACTTCACCTCAGTATTGCTTCTAGCATTGGATATGGTATTTTTTTAAAATGGAAGCAATTTAAAACAAGTGTAAAATGGTAAAGAGGATGAGCAGGGGACTAGAAATTAAGTCTTTCCAGAAACAGACTAGTGGAGATTTTAAGATTGAGAAAATATGCCTTTTCAAATACTAGAATAAGTGACACACAAAAGAATGCCACAACATTGTCCCATAGGTGCTTTTTGAAAAAGCAACTGGACTTTTCTTTCTGTTTTTCTTGAAGACATTTTATTTCCACCCCCTGATTCAGGGTGACCCTGAGGGAATAGATAAACCCCAAATGACCTCAAGGACTCTCAGAAAGAGTGCTAACAATTAGTTGACTGCAAGGAATATAAATCACTCTTCCAAGTTCAGAATTGAGGAAGCTTCTTGGATAAGAAGTGAAACATTCAAGTAAAAAATAAAGAAAAGTCCAGTTGCTTTTTGAAAAAGTACCTTTGGGATAATGGTGACCTGGATGACTGAGAATCTTCATAGACAATGCCATAACACATTCTCTGTTGTTTCAGACTAAGAAAATAGAATAAAGGTATTATGTGAAAGTAGATTCTCATTAAATGCTGAATATTCTTTTACAGTTAGATCAATTTGTTTATTATATATAAATTGTACATTATATATAATAAATTTATTATTTATTATAAGAGCCTCGGTGGCGCAGTGATTAGAATGCAGTACTGCAAGCTACTCCTACTGCAATTTGGCAGATCGCATCCCACCAGGCTCAAGGTTAACTCAGCCTTCCATCCTTCCGAGCTGGGTAAATGAGGACCCAAATTGTTGGGGGCAATAGGCTGACTCTGTAAACCGCTTAGACAGGGCTGTAAAGTGATATATAAGTCTTAAGTGCTATTGCTATTACTCGAGATAGTGAGTTGAATGTTTTCAAACAAAATTTAGACAAACAATTTTAACAGATGCTTTAATTTTGTTTTCCACATTGAGCACAGTATTGGGCCTGGTGATTTAAATAATTCCTTCTGATCCTGTAATGCATGTTGCTGCAATTTTGATTAAGATGATGGTTGCTCTGGATACAGAAGTACTGTTTGAAATTTAGTATTTTGAGAATTAATAATATCATGATATACTGTTAAATTTACTTTGTAGCATGGCAGAGAAGTATAAAATGAAACTAGTCTACAAAAAAACATTTTGGGAATTTTATGAAGAAAAAGTGAAGAACATAGAACATAAAATGCTTCTGCAACAAATGATGGCATTGGAGGTAACATATATAGATATAAATATATAGATACTCTCAAAATTGATGGTCTGGTCAAGTGTTATATATTTTTCAAATAATGTATTGTCATTAGATTAAAAAGGAATTTTGTAATAGTTCGCATGTTTATTTTTATTTGAATCAAGCCTATTTAAGGTTTTGACTTTTGCTATTGGCTACCCACTTCTGTAATAAATATTAAAAAGTGTTATTTAAAATCTAATTGATGATATTTGGATACAACAACAGGAGTAATCTACAGTAAGTTGTTTTAAGTTTGTTACTGATAACTTTCCTTGACTTTCCCCATTTAGATGTCATCAGCCATGCTCACTGGAAATTATAAGAAATGTAGTTCCAACATATTTGGATAGCATCTGATTGCAGAAGGTTAATCTGAGATATGGGCTTGTATAAGTATAGCACCATGCCAAAGCAAAGTAGGTCTTATTCTGTAAAGAGCTTGGATACAAACCACTTCTACCTCCTTTAATTCTGTAATGGGTGGAAGAGATATAATTATAAGTTGGAAGATACAGGTTTGGTGTAGGACAAGTACTTTTTGCTGTGGAGATTATTACCTATTCATATAAATACTGTTGATGGGTTATATTTGCATTAATTCTATCTAAGCTATTTTTCAGAAATACCCTGCTGACGAAGGTTCCAGATTGGTCTCACATGTAAAAGAGGATTATGAGCATGCAGAAATACTTAAGAAGGATGGAAAAGCAAAACTACCTTTTGTAAGTATTGGCCAAATTATATTTCTCTACCTGAATCATTAAGGCTTAGTCATTTAAGTCAATGTGAACACTGCAATATCTTGTTTTTCAAGCAGATTAGTTTGGTTGAAGTCTTAAGATATTTTTCTTCCTCTCTCTATTGAATAGGCTTAGGTCTGTATATTAGATGGCCTATAGCACACATTTTCTTCTCTTCTGGTGCCACTGTGAAGGAAGACCATTTTCTCAGGTTGCTGGCTTGATACAGATTGTGAAATCAGCCTGCCTCATTGCCCAAATGTCAGGGAGAGATTCTCCCCCCTTAATTTCTGTAAAATGGTGAAACAATTCATATTTTATTATTGGTTTCTGTTTGCAGAAAGGCAAGAAAGTACTGAAGCTTTTTGTGTGTGTCATGTTGGCACATAATATTAATGTTAAGTTTGCTTGTATGGCAAATAGCTTTTTAAAACAGTTGTTATTTGAAATATTTGAATCTTAGAAGGAGAAAAATACAGTGCAGGTAGGTACAGTTTATTTTAAGGTTGGATATTGGCATATAATAACTTACAAAGGTGTCGCTATGTATAAATAGGGCTGTTCAAAATGAAACATCAATCTTGTCGACACATTTATGAAAATTGCTAGTTTAATTAACTTGTCTTCCTGCTCATATCATAGTAATTTAAGAGAGTTCAGCTACTGTTTGAAAACAGAAGTAATAATAGAAATGAATTGACAAAATCCTATGTATCTTTATTCTTGAAAGTCTTTTTTGCTCCAGATAACTAATAGTTATTATATTCAAGTAAATTGCTATCCTTGTTTGTCTGAATATGCTTTATTATGTGTGGAAAGTTGCAGACAATATTTTTTGAAGAGAATAGAAGTAGTCATTATTTATTGATTGTTCAAAATTACAGTGATGATGAAAAAGTAACTGTATAACCAATCCGTACAAAAATAAGGCAAAAGAAAGCTGAAGTAAGGTAATAAATAGAGTTGTACTTTCATTTAGTGTCTGCTTCAGTAAACAACTGAATTACTGTTCCCAATTGTAGTTGCAATAACAAAGACTATGTATAGTAATATTAAGAAATTGGGAAGTATTGTTATTTCCTAGGTTAAAAAAAGGAACTCGGGAGTTCTAATATTAAGCAATTGTTCCAGGTAGATAAATAGTTATATCCAAGTTAGCTGCTATCTTTGTTTGCCACAGTGTCCTTTAATATATGTGGAGAGTTACAGAGAAGTTTCTGAATATAAATATTAAGGAAATAAACCAGCAGTGGTCTGGTATTATGCACAGTGGATTGAGCAGTTGGACAAATATATAGGTGAATAGAGTGGATTGGATTGATTAGATTGGATTGGATTGGATTGGATTAGATTAGATGTGATACAGCTTTATATATCTCTTATTTGTTAACTTATTTATTGGTGTTTGAAACCCAGGGGGAAAACATACTGTAGCATAAGGTTAGGGTAAATCTAAAGATGTCCTTAAGTTTAATTTCTGGTAATTAAATAAAATCATGTAGGGTGGATTTTGGGGGGTGGGTGGGGGGCGGAAGATGTGGAATGCAAGAAAGTGGTTTACCATAGTTGTCTTATAAAATAATTTTAGCTTTTAAGATTATTTTCCTGCCTTGGGGTCCCTGATACAAGTGCTGATCAGGGACTGAATCTGCTTGGTTTCTAAGACCAGACAAGGTCCCCTAGATCTTTTAGATAAACACATATAAACGCGTAAAAATTCATTCTTTAAATTTTCTTCATGTAATAATGTTTTTTATTAATTTCAGAGAGATGAAATTTCTTAGATATCTATAATTGGATGTTGTTATTTATTTTTTTTTGCATCTTCTTTGTGAGGCTCTTGCCAGGTTATGCCTGCAATAACAAAAGATCTCCAGAAGAAATCATTTTACATAATGATAAAGAATAATTAAACCATAGATAAAGTAAGGCAGCTAATATTACATGTAAATATCAGCTTCTATCACCATAAATTTTTAAGAAGGAATTGATAGATGGGTAAAAATGCCAGATCCAGTCTAAATATCTGGCTGACTGTGTGATAAATCATGATAATTGTTGAGATAATTCCCCGTTAGGAGAATGAGCACATACAGGGAGACGTATTTGAGAGAAGTGTTTGAATAATACACCCACAGTGCACAGATACACTGTGCAGTAAATGTAGGCTTTTAATTCCAGAAAGTTTAAGCAAAGTCCAATCACAGTCCAAAGTCATTCACAAGTTAAATCAGTCAGTTTTCATCCACAGATAATCCAAATATCAAAGTCCAGTGTCAAAAACAGTTCAGTAACAGACTTACATGAAATCCAGTAATATCAGTTAATTAGGAAAAATGGAGCAACGGCAATACTTTCCAACAGAAGGAAACAAAGATACACTCTCTTCTGAGACTCAGACTAAGACTACCCAGGTTTCTGGCTCCATCTTATGGCCGTTTGAAAAACCACACCCAATTGCATGCTCTTGCATTCCCTTAAAGAGACAGTATTAAAATGTCTATCCTGGCTTATATATTTCTAACCCAAATTCTTGTTAGGTGACTTATATTCCTAACAATAATAATATTAAGTAATAGAAAATGAAATGCTTTGGGTCTTTAGAATTCAGATAGACAAGCTCCTGCCACATAACAGTGCAGACTTTGTGATTGTCGATAATAAAGGCAGAGTCTAGAAAGTGGACATTGCAGTATCTGGAGATAGAATAGAAAATAAAGAACTTGAGAGAAAAACACAAAATACAAAGATCTCCAAATGGAAGTAGAACAACTATGACAAAAGAAAACAACAATTGCACCAACTTTGATAAGCACTTTGGGTAGAATTCCAAAACATCGGGAGCACCATTTAAACATCACTGGCATTGACAAAATCACAATCAGTTACAGAAAGCAGCTTTACTTGGAACAATTTACATCCTGTGATGATACCTTGAACACCATAAAACAACGTATACTTATCCCAGATCTGGAGGAAAAACTTGCTAGGTGAACAAAAATGCCAAGTCCAGTTTAAACATCTGGCTAACTGTGTGACTTATGCTATTCACAAAATCCATTGCAAAATATAGTTTTAGTTAGAACAGTTTACATTTTAATCAATAACATCTGCCTATCCCAAGTGCCTGAGAAGGACTTGATAGGTGGAAATAAATGGCAAATCCCACCCAAGCATCTGACTGACTGGGCAACCAATCATCATAATAGCTGTTTTTAATAATTTCTTGAATCTAAGGGAAGTAAGATAAAATTTCAAAGGGCAAAGAATTCAATAACATTCCCCCACCATAGAAAACATAGAAAACTTCAGAGAAAAACAATCTTGTAAATTTCTTTCTTTTTTCTTTTAGGGAACAATGAGTAAAGCTGAATGGGAAGCAACAAGTATGTATTACAAGCAATGTTTGAAAATTCCTGGAATAGTTATCAAACATCTATCAAATGTACATATGTTTGCTTAGTAGCATTTGTGTATTTGCTATTATGATAAATTTCTTGAGTGTAAATATTTCATAAATAAATCTACAAAGTGAATTTTTGCACAAAAGGACTAGCTATACATCATAGTATGTGCAAATTCATCACTAAGTACTGAGATTAAATTCAGTCATTTAACTTTGTATAGTTATACTGACTTGGAAGTAAAGAAAACCACTCAAGAACATGGAAATGGAAATCACTTTCACATTGTTAAGAAAACATTGTGGGTACATCCATGCAGTCAATCAGTGTTGAGTATTTCTGGAAGAAGTCTTTACCTTTCAAATTTATAATCAGTAATTTATATAAATAGGCATTAACATTTCAGTTCAAGTTATTTATTTGCTATTCATTCATTTCATTCATTCATTTAATCAAACATTTATTTTCCACCTTTATTATAAATAATGCAAATTACTTTCCTTAATGTTTTGGATGATGTTTATTGAAATGTACTCCTCACATCAGTTCCATTGTCAAATATCAGTAGAATTGATATAAGGAATAAATTTCAATAAAATAATATCCTTATGGGTGCCAAAAAAGTGGAATGACTAAAACGGAATTATTGTGCAATTATTAGTTTTAAAAAGTTTGAAAATTGTGAGACATACTTGATTATGCTTTCGTCTTAAAGGGTAAAACAGGAACTATGAGCCAGGAATTATAACCAACAGAGTTATTATTGGTGATCAACTAGCACCTATACATTTTGTTACAAATTATCTTAGCTTTCATGACATGAACCATGTATGTTAAGTGCAACCATATATATTGTTTATACCATTAATAGATTTATAGGAAAGATTCCCATCAGTGTAGATATTGTAGTTATAGCAAAAAAAAAAAATACAAAACTGAGAACAATTGATTTTGATTTAATTTAAAAATAAATCAATGCAGTTACTTTATAGATATGCATTTTTTTTATAATCTGTATCACTATAAATTAAAATTCATCAGCAATTCTTAGAGAAATCCTGGAGTTGTAACCAAGGCTTGGGTGAAGGTTGCTGCAGGTTCTGTGTTTCTGTATTAAGTGAGTACATGGATTTAGAATAGTTAAACGTGATTGCTTATACAAGCTAATTACCTTGCAGCTAATTACCTTTGAAATATCAGTATGTGGTCCACAACAATTTGTTTAGTGACTGTTCAAAGTTACAATTGCACTGAAAAAAGTGACATGACCATGTTTCACACTTGTGACTGTTGCAGCATCCCCGTGGTCATTTGATCAAAATTTGGAAGCTTGGCAAATGGTTCATATTTATGACAGTTGCAGTGTCCTAGGGTCATGTGACAAAGAGGAAGCCAGATTCATTTAACAACTGTTATTAACAACTGCAATGATTCACTTTACAACTGTGGCTAGAAAGCTTGTAAAATGGGGCAAAACTCACTTAACAAATGTGTTACTTAACATAAATTTTGGGCCCATTTGAGGTCATATGTTGAGGACTACCTGTATTTCAAAAAATAATGATTTTTTAAAAAAATATACCACCAAGTACATATGTTTTCTGTATATACACATTACTGGGAGTAGTTATGTCTGGCTATATTATGAATGATAAAAGATGATAACAATTTGGTAGATGTGAATAGGGCTTGCATAGTTTCAGATTTATATATGTACAAAGAAAATTAGTGTTAGGAACATCTCACAGTAATAGTGAGAAAATTTTTGACATGTGATCAGGCTGTTAATATTTGACTTTTTTTCCCTTCCAGGTCTATACTTGATTTTTGCATTTGAAAAACTTTAAAAGGAAAAGGCAAACAGTGAAATACAGATGACGTGATCAAGCATCCAAACTGACAGCTATTTTATATTTTTACGTTTAAATATGTGCAGGAAACAACCAAGATGGGCATATTTGAGTCATGTCTGCCTGTCTGTGACAGATGGATTTTTGTTGTTGTTGTTTGTATGTGGTGTATATACAGTATATGTGTTATGCCTTTTACTTTTTGTGTGGTATGGCTTAAGTTCCTACTTTTTAACGAAATATGAGTTTTCTGGAATACTCAGGGTGTTTTCAGGTACAGAGTTGCCAATTGTCAGAATACTGTATGAAGATCTGATCATAATGTAATATGATAATGTAACTGCTGTCAACTAAAATGTTTGAGGAATAAAAGATTTGGTAATTATATTGCTACAAATTACAGGACTACAAATTACATTGCCAAGGACTACAAGTCGACTTACTATTACACTTGTTGCAAAATAAATTTCCAAGGGATTATCGCTTGAGATCTGCTGCAGAGTGTTGTTGGGTTGTATAAAGTTGTAGGCTAGTAAATTAGTAAGCACTGAAATGTGAGCCTGGATCCAGTATTCGCTGCAATCAATAGAAATGTTACCCTGTTTTGAAACCTATATTAGTGGGCATTTTCTTTAGACAACTTTGTAAAGAGCTTACATTATTCAACAGCTTTCATGTGTATGAGTTCTGTGTGTGTTGGGATACCAGAACTACATTATTCATGGCTTGGATTTTCTATTTCACAGTGGAGTATTTTCACTGTTGAATTAATTGTAGTAGGTATGTAGTGTGGGTAATATTTGGAGAAATACTACTGTGGTGTTTGTATCCCTTAGATTGTAATTTCTTTTCAATAGTTTTGAAAATTAAAAAATATTTCTCTTATCATTTGTATGTATCTGAGAAGTCGGAATTCCTACTTATATAGTTGTTCATATACTTTGAAAATTTGTGATATATAAGTAGCAAAAGTCATTTCCATAAGAATCTTTTTGACAAATACTATGTTTACTAGCTAGAATTGTACAAATTATGATTTTTCTGAGCTGGATTTAATTGGATATACAGTTTTAAATGAATAAAGTATAGGTCAACACTATAGTGAATGTATAATCCACATTCCTGCAAGCTCATACCATCATTTAGTGTTGGTAAATGATGATAAGGGCTTGTAGAAATGTAGATTGTCTGGCCATGGTGTTCTGGATGAAATAGGCCAATTTTATACCACGCAAAACACTACATACTCTTTTTTTTGTTTGGAGGTTTAATTTCTGGAAAACTTTGAGACAATGGTCTCAAAGACCATTGGTCTGGAGAACTGGAATCTTGTGAAGCTCATGGAATCATAGGTTTTGCACTTATCTACATTCTTGCACATGTAAAAATTGTGTGTAGTTTGTGGCATACTTTTCCAATATGTGAGGAATATATTGTATATGAAGAGACGAGGTTTATTTTTTTTAATGAAAGAAAAGATTTTTGCCTTTTATTTCCCACTGAATTCTTCATATATAGATTTTTGTTGCAACTGTAGCTTTAAATTGTACTCTTAAAAATAAGTTCACTACTCAGCTGCTACATCATACATTGATAGGAAATAATGTCATGTGACTTAAACCATATGATCTTAAATGAACAACTTCTCTCCATCTTAAATGAACAACTGCTCAATCACACTTAGCTTACATATTTGTTCTTGGTCCCTCTTTCATTCTCCATATTTTGCCAACTGGTCAATTTTCATAATAAAGCTATTTACAACTGGTGGAAAAGTGGGTTATATTGTGTGAGTGAATGAAAATCTTGTAATTGGAACAAGAAGGAACCTTTACAAAACATCTATTTGAGAAACTTCCTGGTTCTTTCCACATGGATGTTTAGCTAGTTTTCTTCCAACAGAAATGTTTTCTGTCTTCTGCTGCCTAATTTCTTAAGCACCTAGTAACTTTTCTCTTGATAAGGCCCTGTTCTAAATTTGCATGTTCAAGGTAAGAACCAACTTTTGTCATTAATTAAAAGAAAGCTAAGAAATAATAATTAAAGATCAGTCACATTTTGTCCTCTTTCCTATTTATTCATTTGTCCAGATTTCATTGTTACATCCTGTTTTTGCCAGATGCAATGTTTATCATGACCCCTGTTTTGGACCCAAATCTTAGCAATTGGTGTCACAATTGGAAGAATTCTTGCTTTTTTTCTCTCTAAAGAGAAGTATGGAGCATATTTCAAATTTGTACAATGATAAAAGCCTTGAAGGTATCTGATATTTGTGTGGGTTAACACCTTCTACCATTCCTATTATTATTTTATCTTTCTACAAAAGAAAATGAAGTGTCGTCTCCTAACAGTTCATAAATCTTTTTAAAAAAATAAATACAGGGTATTGGACCAAAACTGATATCTCTCAGATCATATAGTCAAATGGTATAATCTTGAATCTTTTTAGATCTTAAATTGAAATGGAATTGGAGTTGCACTAAAAAATGAAGTATTCGTAAACATTTATTTCACAATAAAAGTGAAATTTATTGTATGTATATAGGCCTTAATTCTTGGGCCTGCTGTATACTGATAGGAGTTTTCCCAACTTTCCTAAGAAGGGGAGGTGGAAGACTGATTGTAGCTAATGCTTCCACAGGTCCATGCAGTTGAGCCTCCAGGATATCCCCAGCTCTTGGAAGCCAAGAAGGTACATCAGTTGCTGAAGGTGGACCATTTGAATAGGTCCCTGTCTCCCTACAGAAGGGGACAGTAAATCTCAAGCCCACCAGGGGATAGTCTATCCATGACCAAGCTGATTATGACAGATTCCTGACCAGTCACATTGCTACTGCTGCAAAAAGATAGCCAGAGTGCGACTGCTATCTTGAATTGGGCCACAGATGATTTGGATAGGTCCATGGCTGCCACAGTGACCCTGAACTCCAAGGCTGATCCCAGGGATGGCAGATTAAAATCTCTCAAAACCAGGACTTCCGGTTTGAGTTTCTTCGCTGACAGACCAAAACCGTGATCGTGCATGGTTTCGATCTGTGCTCGCTGGAGCGCCCTGAGCCGGCTGGCTTCGGGACTAAGCCATCCCATAGAGGTGGTGAAGAGGGGGGAGACTGCTATCAGGGCTGAGGAGAGCTGCATCTCTCCTCCCGAGCTGACCATTACTTCCTTTTCTGAAGGTGGTTGCATCGGTGGTCAGAAATGGCCACCTCAAAGAAGAACTCGACCAGAAAAGAATGTGCAGGAGGAAGA
>BHFT01025483.1:0-45930 GCA_004320025.1 Laticauda laticaudata | reverse complement strand
TTGGAGGCTTTTAGTGCAGCTTGGCTCCGAGTAAAAGGACGGCTATCATTTGTTAGGAAGCTAGGTTTCATCTGGGAGCCTGGTTGGGGTATACATACAGATGTGTATACATACATATATACCCACAATTATCTGGTTTTCTTTTGTATAATGTTCAGTAATTTCATTTGTATGTTTGTATAACTACCTTGTATAAGGTAATCCTCATTTAGTGACTACAGTTGGGATTGGCAATTTACTCAGTGGAACAAGGTTCCTCCAGAAGTAGTGAATGCTCCAACACTGGAAATTTTAAAGAAGAGATTGGTCAACTATTTGTTTGAAATGATATAGTGTTTCCTACTTGAGCAGGGGTTGGACTTGAAGACCTCCAAAGTCTGTTATTCTATGGACAGTATATTCATTAAGTAAAGTATGAAACTATACCTATGCTTGTTATCTTATTTCATCTGGATATCTACAAAGTTATGAGGAAATGTGCACAATCAGATGCATTGTCTTCACTGTGATCATATGGCTTGAACTCGTGGGTTAAACCTAGTTTCCTTATTTATTGAGGTATTCCAGTATTTTTCAGTTGTGATGTGGTAGCTGTGTCCTCTACATCAGGAGGAGAAAATTGTAATAACAAAGAACTTTTCACTATAAATTGGACTGTTGAAAAGATTTGTAAATCCAGTTCTGTTACTGGAAAAAAAATCCTGAGGTGATCAAGGAATTCTTTCCAGTTGGCGGAGAGAGAGAGAAAAAAACTGGTATATGATCTCCTTAATTCTGCACTAAATACTGCAAATATATATGGATGGTTTATACTGTATATTGCATTAATCCAAAATGTGATTTGCTAATTTTTATTTATTTATGAATAAGATATATATCCCACTTTTGTAGAAGAGCTCAAGGTGGCATACATGTTGCTTCCTTTTCCTATTTTTCCTCATAACAAACTTGTCAGGTAAGATGGACTGAGAGACTATGATTGACCCAAAGTCACTAAGCGAACTTTTGTGACTATGCAGGTGAGTCTTGGTCTCCCTTACACTTACACTACAACACACTGGTTGTATATGACCCAACCATTTCAGTTTCTAAGCCATGATTTATGGTACTGAATTTATGTAATTCAAATGAACTGTGATTTACTCAATAAACCAACCAAACGAGTTTTGCTCTGTACGTACTTTTGTGCAACCTAGCATCCGATTTCTTCTTATAAAATGTCTGAGGCTATTTTATTAGTCTCATTCTTGGTCTTCAGGCCTTGTTGCTGACCTCTGCTTTTAGCACTCCACCCCACACAAAATTGTCTGTGAGAATGACCTTGAGGGAAGAGGGAAAGAGATGCTTTCTAGGGAATGACCAGACAAGAGAAGGAGGAACTCACAGTTCCTTAATGGTCAAAGAAAGAAAATTAGGAAGAACATGCCCTACTTACTTGCTAGTAAGTAATAAGAGTTGGCAGGGATTTCTACTTTCAGACTTACAAGATTCTTTAAATGTAGCCTTACAATAAAGTAAAATTGGTCTTATTTCCTGTCTGGTTTACCTGGGTAGGCTGACACACACATGGAAAAATAGCCCCATTTTTATTTGTAAAATGTTGAAATATGTTTAGTGAGGTTCAGTGAGAAAGCTGTTCTCTCCAGGAATGTATTTCCTTCAAAGCCATCTTTAACTCTTACCCCGAGCCCTGTTAAATTGAATTACAGGAAGCTGTCCGTTATTAGAAGAAACATTCCTAATAACAGTTTGTATACTACATAGCAGATGTATAAAAAGCACACCCTGGAACAAAGTTGGCTGCTGTTAAGGTTTTATTTGGAGAGAGACAAGCACTGTTTGTCACTACAAATCTGTATATTTTGTATGCAATATGGCTCAACAGCAGTTTTACTTTTTGAAGACTTTTCTATAGCTCCTTTCTCATATAAGCAACTTCAGCTTATATTTTTCTATTATATTCAATATTAAACATAGTTTTATGTCTATTGAACACATCTTTAAAAAACGAAGACAAATGAATGTAATTAATGTAGTCTTCAACTTACAACCGTAACTGAGCCCAGATTAACAATCATAAGTCTTTGCAGTTATTAAGTGGGTGACCACATAAACGTGCCTGATTTTATGATCGTTTTTGCAGTCATGAAGTGAACACCATGGTCCTTAAGTGAATCCATTTTATCCAATTGGCATTCTTTGTTACAAGCTGGATATAAACGTCAGAAACTGTCAAAAATGTCAAATATCATGGCCATATGATTGCAGGGCATTGCAAATGGCCATAGAGGTAAGCCTGTGCCAAGGATCTAAAATACGATCCTTTGATTGCAGAGTGTATGAGCTGCTGTTGTAATTTAAACTCAAGTTTTAAAATCAGATCATAATCAACTTGCAGCAGCTTAAAATATTGTAGTAAATTGATGTCTCCATTTTAAAAAGCATCATGGCATTATGCTAAGTTACTACATTTCTCTATTAAGGTTTCCAGAGTTTTTTTTTTTCCAGATAGGAAAGTCCATTTCATAAGAAGTGTCACTGCAGAAGCAGTAGGATATGGTATCAATATCTCTAGCTGATGGGCTGCCTGTCCTGAGACTGGTAGAGACCCTTGGCACATCTTACCTCTTGTCGAAATGTGATCCAGTCAGGATGGGACAACAGAAAGTCTTGTCAAGGAGTCCAAATGCTGTGCATAATTTTCATGCCAGCATAATGATAAAGCGTACCACCATAGATCAGCAATTTATTTTTTTTTCTACTTCTTTTACAAGAGGGAAGGGATATGCGTTTTATTGTGAAACCCAGCGGGTGGGAGAAGGTTCTTGTTACTGTGTGGCAACCAAACCCTGATTGGCTGAGAGTTCTCTGTTTCCAACCACAGAGGAGCGAAGTCGAGTGATACTTGCCTCTCAGTACTTAGAGAGCTGTACCAACTCTCAAGCATGTGCGGGCATACATCGCCATTTCGATAGTATTCCATAGTATATACTTGTGAAATGAGTTCGGCAGCCTACACAACCCTGGCTGTACTTTACATATGGAATGAGAGGAGTTTGATGAAAGAAAGGTTGACCATCTGGGAGTGCTTGTGGTTTGGCAATAGCTAGAAGAGGTCCATAGGGTACCCATTCCTTATATAAGATTTAAAATTATTAAAACGTAAAAATCAGCAGTATCGTTTTCATGCAATGTATATTAAGCTGGCCTTCAGTGAGCAAACCTTTAGCTTACCGGATCTCTTTTGCTTGATGCAGAAGATATCAACTCATACTAAATTATATGATGCCTAAAATAAATGTTCTGTTGCCAAATTTGTTTGCAGGGCCTAATCTAATTCCCCAGACTCTTTCCTGGGAAAAATTAAAATTCCTTTCTCCAATCCCCCCTTTACATGTGAAACAGGATATCATCAACAACTCATTTAAAGAATTCTGAGCACAGGAATTTGTTTTTGTTCCAAAAATTAGCTGAGTTCACTATCCTGCTGCATGTAAATCTAACAATATGGTTTAAAACAGCAGAGAAACCATCCCATTGCTGTTATTGTTAAACTACATTAAAGTACTGATTGTCAACTTCCTTGCTGATCTGCTGCAATCCAGAGATCTACCAGCAGATCTCAATCAAACCCATCACATGTGTGGCAGCATTGTAACCTTTCCTGGCTTTGGCCTTTACAGATATGCTGATTAAATAGGATAATATTTCAGAAGATATGCATTCTTATGTATTAATATTGATGACAGTCCTAGCAATAATCAAATTGGTAGCAGAATCACATTAATGTGGTCTCCCACAGCAGAAATATTTACCCTGCCAGTTAGAAAGATTGGCATTAAAGCTAGACATTACCTCATTTTCCTGGGCAGACAGCCTATTTCTATGCTAAGCAAGTCTGCAGGAGTGAACAACTGAATACCTGCCTGATTAGCTCTGCAGCGGCAGGTCTTGGTTGGAAGTGATTTCTCTTAGCACGTTCCTTCTTTCGCTTGTTCTCCATCTCTGCAAGCTTTGTCACTATGCATTATCAAACCATGTTTTTCATCTTGAAGGGCACACTGCAAGGAAGATTTGCCAGACAGGAGGAGGGCAAGGTTGAATGCTGATCCACATTGGAAAGGTCATTGTGAACAGAAGAAGAAGAAGAAGTGTGTGTGTGTGTGTGTGTGTATGATTTCACCCCCCCTTAGTTCCACCTACATATATCTGTGCCAGGTAGAAGAAAGTGGATTAATGAGGAAAGTTAGATGAAAGGATGTTGCTTAAAAAAAGGTTATGTTCTGAGTGTGGGAGATAGTTCTAATCTGGAGGCAAGTGAGATTTGGTTGACAGCAGTATCTTCTAAAACTTCGTTATTTGGATGCAGATCCTTCTTGCTTAAAATCTTTTCCACCTGGCATTTGTGTTGTTGCCATTATTTATGAATCTCAAAATCCTTTACAGACTCAATAGTCTGGAACTTCCCTTGCTGTTCACACAAGGAATCTAGTATCGTGGGTTTTGATATCACTCAAGCATCCTTTCCTGAAGTTCATGGGAGACCTGTCTCTAATTGGCAGATACAGTTTTTTTCCTTACTGTGATTCATCAAAGGCAGTTAATGTCATGTTAAACTGTACCCAATAACATCTTGGTTAACAACTTTTTGGGAAAAGATGCATTTATTACAAGAATCCATTCACTGACCTGTTTAAGTTAATTAGATTGTATTGCTCTACTGTTTAAAAGTCATGTTTAAAATCTGCTCTGTATTGAAAAATATACAGTGAAATAATATTCAAATTCATATCATATTATTACTACATTGGCTGGGTTTATTACTACATTTATTAGGGTTTCCTGCTAGTAGAATGAAGAATTATGTGACTTCTATACCAATAAAATGTTTCTGATCCTATCCCAAAGGTCTTTTTCAAGAAGCAACTGAACTTTTTGGTTTTTCTTTGAAAAAAAATGTTGCCTCTTCAAATAGCACCTTTGGGACAACCATGACCTAGATGACTGAAAATCTCCATAGACATTTTTGATCCTAGAAGAAATAATGTTTCTAAGTTTCTAGAATTCTGGCAGGGTTTCAGTGATTCTTCTTCGCACCTTCATGTTTTGATCTCTAGAAAGGAGTCAAAGAAAAGGATACATGCCTTTCACTTTTGCAGCACCGGCAGCTTTCATTGTCCTTTTGTGCTTATTTGTGATCTTAGTGCTATTTAGTATGTTCAGTTTAGTTATTCCATTTAATGGTAGTACTTAGACTGCTTTCCATAAGAGAATGAAACTCACTAGTACACTAAACAAATTCTAAAAGCACATGAATTATTTGATGGTAAAGAGGAAAAGGTGCTTAATCATGTCAACAGTTGCAAACTTGCCATAAATTTACTAAAGAAAACCTCCAAAACATTGTTCTCTCATTTACTAATTGTGTGCAGTGGGACCCACTCACTAATAAGCAGTTCTGTTTAAATGTCTCAATAATTCACTTACTGTATGGATGAGTCTCATGGTTGGTGATTGTAATTGAAAACCCCATAAAATTAACAATGTTTATAATTCAGTTATTTAGCTGAATTTTACAGTTGATTGATATCTGCTCATAAATAAATGGTTGTTTCCAAACTGAGAAGAAATAAAGGCATTTATATTAATCTGGAAGCCACTCTAACCACTTTAGAACTTCAGTTGAAGAAAAAGATACAAAGGGTTCGCAATAGGAATGAAGAAAAAGGGTTTCTGTGAATTTCAAGGATTACTCTGTGAAAGAATGTTGATAAGCATAAAAGCTTGATTAAGCCAGTAACAACAGTTATTAATAGTGATAAATTACACCTATTAATATAACACACTGGAAAGAGCTATATATTTCTAATCCAATCATATTGATATGTTACAAAATATAGAAAATAATGTTAGAGGCATGTCATGATTTATAAAACACTCTTGAAACCAAACCTATTTATCCAAGATATAATTGTAATAATGAGTCAGGCAAGGTTCATTTTACTGAATGCTTTAGTAAATAGTGGTAAAATAATTCCTGCCTAGTTGATTCTGTGGATATGGAATTCTCTGTTTGTTTTAAAGTATTTTATGTTTTAAAAATGTTGATCTAAAAGTTTTTTTCTATGAACATATTAGTTGGTAAAATTTGGATCCATCATTATAAAAGCTCAAGGGAAGCTTCCAATTAAAATACAATAAAATAAATATAAATCTGATACCTCCCATATTTTTTTCCTTTTGAAAGAATTAAATGAAAATTAGTGAAGCTGAACTTCCTCTTAAGAAAAGCAGAATACTATGTAAGATGTTACAGACTGAATATGGTAATGTTTTGACATTTTGAATTTAAGCAACAATTGATGTTATTATAGCAGAGATGGAACAGTCTGGAAACATGACCTTATAAGATCCTGTTTCTTTGCTGAAGAAAGATGTGGGAAGAACTTTATACTGGTACTCATTTGCAGGGACTTTACAGGATGTGAGAACTGATGACATAAAGGCTCCTGTATAAACTCTATACTAGAGTACTATAAATCAATAGCTTGTATTCCTCTTGTGTGGAGTAGGTTTTTCCCAATTTCCTTGGGTTTGCTTCCTTGAAGACTATAATACTAGGGGAGCAAGGGAGATTTAGCAGTGTTTAATTTACACTTTGATGTGCAAAACAAAAGGAGAGAGAAAGAAACTTTCTGAATCACTGAAGGATGAGATGTCAGTGTGAAGTAGTTACACCTGTTATTCAGAGCAATTGGATCAGGAAACTTCTGTGATTTTTATGTTCCAAAGTACGTGAATGGGTTTGTTTTTAGACTGTAACTTAAGTCATTACATGTACCAATTCACACAGCACAGATAGAAAGTCAGCACCAACCTATCCTTCCTAGAGAATGAAATATTTTGGGGAATATTAAAAAGGCAGGATAGAATATTTCCCCTAAAGGAAATGGGGAAAAATCTCAAGGGAGGCAGAAATCAGCACCAGTCTCCCTGCCTCAAGCAGAAATTCATGAGGCCAGCTTTTTGAAATGCAGATTTGGTAATCCATTCAGAAAGACATAAAGACATAATAAAGACAATGAAATCTTGGCCAGAAGATGCTTCCCAACAATTTCAGGATTGTTTTGAGAACACAAATTGAGACATCTTTTACCACCCTGACCTAGAGGTGCACACTGCAACTGTTCTATGCTATATCAAACACTGCACAGATACCATCACTGTGGATAAACGTATTAGGATCTATCCCAATCAGAAACCCTGGATGACCAAGGAAGTCCAGCGCTTCTTGCATGACAGGACCAAGTCCTTTAGGTTCGGTGATGGGGCAATATGCAGTGTTGCCAGAGCTAATCTGAAGAAAGGTATTTGGAAGGCCAAGACTGATTTTATAAGAGGAAGATTGAAGATAATTTTTATAGCGATAATATGAGGCAGGTGTGGCGAAGGATTCAACAAATTACAAACCATCAACTGATCAATGTCATCCCTGCTGAGGGGGATGCTTTATTGGCAGAGGAATTGAATCATTTTTTTGCTCGCTTTGAAGTGGAGACATCAGAGACAGATAAAACACAACTACCAGCCAATTGTAGCTTCCACCTCATTGTGGAGGAACAGGAGGCGAGGAGCATTCTGAGGGCTGTGGACCCTAGAAAGGCTGCCGGTCCTGACGGTATCTCTGCGCGAAGTGCTTTAAGACTGTGCTGATCAGTTGGCTGGAGTCTTTACCAAGGATCTTCCAATCAGTCTTTATCCCAAGTTCCACTATTCCATTCTTGGTTTGAAGACTTACCAGCACTGTTCTGCTGCCAAGAAAGTTCCAATCCAATAACCTCAGTGATTTACAGACCAGTGGCACTCACTCCCTATCATCATGACGTAGGCTTTGAGAAATTGGTCTGCCAGCACATCATTTCTGATCTTCCGGCATAGATTTTGATGATAAACACCAGGTTGCATACAGAAAAAAAGATCACAGATGGATGCTCTCAGCCATCACTCTTCACATGCTCTGACTGATCTTAGAACAGCGGGAGGGCTATATGAGGATGCTTTTTGATGGGATTTAGTTCTGCAATTTAACACAATTCTTATCCACATAGACTAGTGTCTAAACTCATGGACTTGGCTTTCTAATTCAGTCTGCCTTTGGATATGGATTTCCTTGTCCTGGCCACCTCACAGAGCTGGTCAAATTAGGCGTAATCATACCTCTTCTGCCCTTATTCTTAAACACTGGTACCCAACAGGTTGCATGCTGAGTCCCTTAACTCTATCCTCTTTATGATGCATACTGCATTCCCACTCACCTGTTAGTAATACTATGGCCTAAATTTGCAGCATGCAATACAACAGCTGTGGATTATCTTCTGGGGAAGGGGGGAGAATCTACCCTACGAGATGAGGCTGACAAGTTCTTTTGCTAGTGTGGAGACAACAACTTGCGTCCTCCCAACACCATAAAGACCAAGGGATCTTATAGTGGATTATAGAAGAGAGCATCACTCAGATATCCCAGCCTTGCTTATCAATGGAGACGAGTGGAGCAAGTGCGCCCAGTTTTAAGTTTCTGGGTGTTAACCTAAAAGAGGACCTGACTGGGCGTGCCCACATTGCAGCCCCTGTCAAAAGGGCCAGCAGAGATTAACACAAACGGAGCTTCCCAGAGATAATCAACACAAACCTGATGGAGAAACTCTGGTGACCTTCTACTTGCTGCACCATTAGAGAGCATTTTAACATACTTGCACCTCTGTAATGGTTTGCCCAATGTGCACAGTGGGTAGGATAAGAAAGCAACTCCAGAGGGTTAAATGTCATTGCCCAGGAAGATCATTGGTTGCCCTCTCCCCTCTCTTGGAAAGAGCTTTATAGCTCCCGCCTGCCCTAAAGAAAGTTCAAAACGATCTCGAAAGAGATCCATCTCATCCTGGGAACTCCTTTTTTGAACTATTATCATCTGGCCAGAATAATAAAAACAAGGACAAATAGCTGAAAAAACAGCTCCTATCCAGGGCAGAAGCTCTTTTGAATTCCTGCTTAATAGTGCAGTGTTGGGTGCGGTTGTCGCGGGGTTTCTGTTTGTTCAAATGTGTGAAGAGTGAAGGATGTGTGTTTGTGTTTATTTCATGGTCATGGTCATGATGTGCACTGAAGATGGTGTTTGATTTTGTTGTACGAGGTGCAATGACAATAAACTGAACTAAACTAAACTAAAGACTGGGCAAAACAGAAACATCAAATAAGCAATTAGGTTGGCAAGATTAACTCAGACAAACACCTAGGATTTGCATTTCCCCTTCTGTCTATAGAGCCAGCCATGACCCCATAGGAACCTGACAACAGCCATTAGAATATGTTCTTGCATAGGAACAGAAAGCTCAAATACAAAGCTCAAAGAAGGTGTCAATACCCACCTACTCTGAACTCCATTTTGTCAGCTGTCCCAGAATCACATGCTATTGGTGGTTCTGTTCGTCAATAAACCAACTTTCTTTCCAATCAGCATTTTATTCCCTACTTGGAACTGGAACTGGATTTTTTTCTTCCAACATACACAATACCAGAACAAAAATATTGTTCAGAGGTAGCTGTTTTATTTTCCAACATCATCTAAAATTTTCAATTTGACAATTTATAAGTATTGAGGAATAAATAGAACAAGTTGGATTGAATCTAATATTCTATCTGTTCTCAGCATTTCTCAGTATTCAGGCTTATTATATGGTTAACTGGCTGATAACCCAGTATTGCCTCGGTATTTATTTATCCCAATCCTGTGTTAGAAGGAAAATCCTGTAGTCAGGACTCACACTGTTGCACTGCCTCTCACGCAGCTTGCACTGCCTCTCACGCAGCGTCGCAAGTCTTCTATTCCTCTCCTCTGGAGTTTCTTGTATACGCTGGTGTTTCATTTTTTTTGATTGCACTTGGCCAATCGCCTAATATTTCCTTGGAGGGCTGAGAGGGCCCCCCTTGTGGAGTACTGTGAAACCGTTACCATGACAAGTCTACTGTGCTGTACAGTAGAAGCCATTTTTAGGTACACACACCCCAGGGGTGTTAGGGGTGTCTTACCTCCACAGTATTTGTTTCTAGAGGGTACGTCGTCTGTGTACCAAGTTTGGTTGAAATTGCTCAAGACATTCCAGAGTTATGCTAGAACATATACACATACATCCGTTTTTATATTTATATCTATATCTTTCTCTACACACACACATATATCTATATCTATATCTATATCTACATCCATCTATCTGTCTGTCTGTCTGTCTATCTATCTATCTATCTACATAATATTAATTTATAAATAGAAGAAATAGTTAAACCATGCCAGAAGTATAGGCTCAGGCAGCTAACTTTGGCAGGCAGAGATGAAAAATAACAGTTCTTGAGGACACATTTCTTTCTTTCTTTCTTTCTTTCTTTCTTTCTTTCTTTCTTTCTTTCTTTCTTTCTTTCTTTCTTTCTTTCTTTCTCTTTCTCTCTCCCCCNTCTTTCTTTCTTTCTTTCTTTCTTTCTTTCTTTCTTTCTTTCTTTCTTTCTTTCTTTCTTTCTTATCTTTCTCCCCTCCCTTTCTCACCCCCCACCCCTAAAAAGAGAGAGAAATAAAATAACAATTCTTCTATCTTCTGTTTCCCTAGAGCAGTCACCTGCCCAAAGCCAGGCTTGGCCAAGGCTAAACTGCTTTCATTTGTTACCTTCCCTTTTCTCCTTGGAAAGGTGTGCACCTCCATATCAATAGGGATTTGTTTTGTTTTATGCCAGCTTGATTGCTTGTAAAACCGAAGAAAGCAGAAAAGAAGCAGTTGGGATCTGATTGTTAGGTTTCACATAATTTATTTTTATCTGACTGATTTATTTGTAGGATTTCTATCCTGCCTTTGTACAGAAGCTCAATACATGTACAGTACAGATAGTCCTCAACTAATTATCACAATTGAGCCCAAAATTTCCTTTGATATGCAAGAGAGTTGTTAAGTGGCTTTGCCCCATTTTAGCACCTTTCTTGCTAATGCTACAAGTTAAGTGAACCATTGCAACTGTTAAGCTAGTAATATGATTACTACCTTAAACGAATCTGCTTCCCCAATGACTTTGCTTGTTAGACGGTCGCAAAAATGATCCTGAGACTGCAACTGACATGAATACGAATCAGTGTCCTAATTTTGAGCATGCAAACCACAGGGATGCTGCAATGGTTGTAACAGTGAAAATGGTCATAAGTCACTCTTTTCAGTGCCAGTGTAATTTTGAACAGTCACTAAATGCTTGTAAGTCAAGGACTATGCCGAACAGCCTGTGATATACAATTAGCCTACATTTTTAAACACTGCCCCTAGTAGCATAGGAATAGATGAGCAACTAAATATAGTATGCCTGCTTACGTAGGACCATACCATAAAAGTTGTGTCGTGGCTTCACACAGATTTGTTTCCTAATCACATTTCTAAACCACATGTAATGATATGTACCTTGTCATTTGCCTTTTACCCTTGTCATTTTTCTAAAAATAAAAGGCCCCATTTTTGAACTTTTCTTCATGGGAGAATGAAGTCTCCTAATCATCTTGGTTGTTTCAAAATATTCTGCATGTTTTCTAGTTCTATAGTGTTCTTTTATTAGAGATTCTGCGCCCTGATTGTAGTGATACTTTGCATACATGTTACTGAATGGTTTGTTTGAATTTGTACTGATTTAGCCCACATTTCTTTTTTTCCCATTTCTTCTTCCCCCTGCAAATCTGAGCCATCTCCCTCAAGAGCAATGGGCAAAGAAACTGCAAGAGGAGTGAGAAGCTGTTTTTCACTGGTTGGAGAACATTGATAACACAATTCTATTCCTGGAAATTCAAGATCTAATAATATATTACATCTACATGTAGCATGCAGCTGCCCTGCTAATTTTCTCTTAATTCAGAGAAATGTTGTGCCCGGTATCAGGTCTTACAGCCTCTTACCCTACCATCCATTTTGATTCAGAATTCCCTGTAAATTGTCCTATTTTAATAGTCAAGGTGGGTCAGTTAAAAAAATGCAAAGTGACTCCCTGACTTTAATTAATTTTCTGCATTCTTATCTCAAAAAAACAATGGTGAATTAATGGAGTTAGTGGATAATAAACATAGGATTGTTTTGTAAATGTTGAAGTCCACAAATAATAACATCTTTGCACGTGACACAGATGATGGCTATCCTGAAAGAACATCCTTTTCAGCCTTTTCTTCCACTTATTGGCCTATGGCTGGAAGCAGCTCTTTGGTCTGACAAAAAGGATGCCCCTACTGGTTCTCTGTGAACTAAGTAGCCAACTAAAAGAGCTTTCATTCAGCTTTAAAGAACTGGTTTTCTGTTTATGTTTCTTTCTCTCCATTCCTCTTTTATGTGTTTTAGAACCAAAGTTTCTGGATGAACACTATACATTTTGTATAGTTTTGCTTTTTTTCCCAACTGATGGGAAAGATGTAAAATGATTCAAACAAATAGAACAATAAGCAATTTAATACATTTTATAATAGACTAATCAGAAGTGTGCTCCGCTGAGTTTAGCGGGGCCTTTCCTGGAGATTGTTAACATTGCCGTTTTATAATCAGTTATGTCAAAAGTAAAAAAAAGAGAAGCTCAAATGGCTTGATGGTGCAAAAAACAGCATGTCTTTAAATGAAGGAAAATCAGACACTTTGTTTCTCTAACACCTCTCCCCCCTTAAATTAAGGAACAATGTTCTCTTTGTTTTTAGAGATTAAAAAAATACTTGGAGAACACAGTATAATAATATAAAATCAGCATAAGCTAAAAATAATTATATTATTTTAAATAAAAAAATCCAAATTATTTGTATAGAAGAATGGGAATATTCAAGAGGAAAATCTATATTTAAAAGGTGAACTTACCTCAGATATAAGTTGAAAACTCAATACAATCAGAATATTCCTTCTGATTATTATTATTTTTTACAATACTTTTAAATCTGCATTGGACTATTCAAAATTGAATGGTTTTAGAGGACATTTTAGTGACATGCTTCTTTAGCACAAAAATCCAGTTGGTTAGTTACCCAGAATGTCTCAGTTTGGAATGTAAATATCCCAGTTGCCTGATGCAGGGAAATTTATAAGCCTCACATGATAAATTGTTTCCCTTTCCTCTAGAGGGCAATTAGAGCTACTTAACGAATGACCTTTTTTTAGTAACTTCAGAAATATTTGCAGAGACTGCTTTTGTGCAATTGGGTTCAAAAGGCCATGCACAAGTCAAGAGAGACTTTGGCTATAAGTTGTTCTGATTACTGGAAAATAATTACTTTTTGTTAAAAAAAACAAGTAAAAAGACAGTTACTATATACAAACAACTTTGTATTTGTAGCAAGTAAATAAAGTCTGAATTCATGCTTTGGAAGGTGGCAGACTTATAGGAATAAATAGTGATTAATATTTTCTTACTTAAAGCAACAGAAGGAAGAATTTAAAAAATACACTTTTTCTTTTTCTTCCATTCATCTCTGATTCTTGGAGAGAAGTCCCTGGAGTTTTCTCAGCATGATAGTTCTGCCATTGCTTCTTCTTTCCTAGGACTGAGAGAAAGAGCCATGGTCATCCATCTGGCTTTGTGGAGAATTTTTGGTCTCTGTTTCTAGCCTGATGCCTTAACCACTATACTAAACTGGGTCTTACAATAAATAGATATATATGTATTAAAATTATGTACAATATTTTGCAAATGTGTGAAATGAACTAGTAGCTAGAAAATAAAGAGATAACAAAACATTTCTAAAACAGCAGGATTAGTGAATGTTATGAATTTTGAGGAAAATAATAAGACAAATATATTGACTCATTATATTTCAATATAATTTAAAAGAATCAATAGCAAATAATGTTTGCTTAGATGTTATAGTAAGAGAAAAGTAATATAAATGATTCATAGTCCTAAACCAAAAAACAAAAAAATGTGTTCTATAATCCATATTACATGTGTTTCTCCTAAATTCTGTTACTACAACTAAATTTAATTTTTGCACTTTGGATAAGAAATAGACTCTCAAGTATGCCTGTGTATATTTCCTAATCTTCTTTCTGCAAATTACAAATTCCAGAACCCTTACAGTAAATGAACCTTTGCTACTTTATATATAAGAAAGGAAACATCAGAAATTATACCATGAAAGAACAATCATTAGGGTTTTGCTATACTCTTTTTATAATCTCATTTATTGTTTTTAAAACAATTCTCTAATGTTATAGCAAAACCTTTCAATAAACTGCATGTTGTTTTCAGTTTCACTGGTGTTATTTATAAAAGTCAGAAGAATACCTGTCACTGTCTTCCTCCTTTTCCTCCTCTTCCTCTTCGTTCTCTTCTCTCTCTTCTTCTTTCTCTTCTTCTTTTCCTTCCTCCTCTTTCTTTTCCTCTTTACCACTGTCACATTAGATCCCATTCAGCAGCAAAAAGCAGATCACTCTACAGACCCTCAAGATATGTTAGGGAGGACTGTGGGGAAGCATAATTGCAAAGAAAAAAGGCTTCTTCATTTCCTCTTTTTTTGTGTGTGTTCCATAATCACAGCTGCTTTTTTCATTCCAGTACAGGTCAGCATTCAATAGAAAGTACAAATATTCTTATATTATTCAAATATTATTAAGGGTAAAAACAATTTCTGTTTTCAAGTTTTATATTAATGTTTTTCTGAGCATCCTTTATCAACTACAACAGAGTTAAGAAGGCAAACTGAAAGAACATTTTTCTCTAACACAAGTTCAAATGAAACCCCTACATTAAGCAGTTGTGAAATTTGACAGTAAATATATGCATTTTTAAAGTGGCCCTTTTACTCTGCTCTTGGTTTGTACAGCCCCAAATTCAGAGATGTTAAGATGTTAAGGAGATGTTACCTCCTTCATTGGATGTTAGATTTCCCTATATTTAAGATTTTTTCTTCCATCTGACTGAATACTTCTATATGAAAAGTTGCTCCTAGAAGTTTGGAAAGTCTGGATACTTCCAGAAGGTTGCAACATTAGATGTTTTCTGAACTAGTCAATAGCTTTAGGAACATGAATAAGTTTCAGATAATGCTGTTAGAAAGAAAGCCTCTATCAAATCAATGTCTTTATGTCTATTTGTTGTCCTTCCTCCACATTATTTGTCTGGTATATTTGAAAATAGGTATTATAAAGCTGTTGCAACTATTGTGAGATCCTAGACTGGACTACAGTAGAATAAAATAATGATTTCTCAAAAGCAAATAACTTAAAGCATTTTTGAACTATTTGCAAAAAAAATATATGACATATTACAAATTTGACTGGATATCAGAGGGATCCTAGTAAAACAGTCGTGTTCAGTCAATTCACAATTGGAACATAGGAAACGTGTTGTGAATGCAGTTCAACTTTGCTAAATGATACAGATGAAGTGCCAAGAAAAATATAAACATATTTATAAGTAAGATAGTAGAATCATAGGGTTGGAAAATGTCTTGAAGCCTACCATGTCAAAGTCCTTGCTCAATATAGGAAATATAGTTAGCATTTTCTTAGCATGTAATTCTCTCCTTGAATATCTTGATGGGGGGGGGATCTACAATCACCTCAGTTAGTTCATTTGTTGTACTGCTTGTAAAATTGTATAGTGGATAGGTAGTTTTTAATCCAAATCTAGAGAGCCAAGTTCCGTAACAGCTTGTTCGACTACTGTTAGTTAGTGTAACAGAGAATAAATCTTTGCACTGTAGTTGGTATCATATCAACAAAACATTCTTGCTTTTACCCAAATGTCTACTCTAGAGTTCTGAGCTTGCACTGCCATACTGGTGATATGTCAGGAAAACTGCCTGCAATATTTCTTGTATATACTGTTTGTACACCACACAATATTCTACTTTACTAAAACCTGATGAGTTGATGATGTTTTTACTAATAATGAATCAAAGCATACCTGATTCTTATGTTAGAGTTTAAAAAGACTGTCCAATCAGATCTGAAAAATTATACCAGTGCACATTTAAAATTAAAAGTACAAATTGGGGGGGGGTGTTTACATATACTTCCTTTCAATTCAAGAACTTCAAGCTGAAATGAATCTGTATATGATTCTACTCAAACTCTTTCAAGTATGTTTATTAGCTTTTTATCAAGCCATTATTACTTTGTAAGTAACTCAAGTCAGTGAGCATACATAACATTCCTTCCTCCTCTATTTTCCTGATTTTTGAAGAACAATTCTTATTTATTAAATTACTTAACTCAAGAAACAGATTTTAGAAATACAAATACTCCTGAAATAAGGAATATTCTTGGGAAGCTGCCCAAAGTCTTTCATTGCAGTGATATACAGTAGTGTCCTATTTAATAAATAGAGTGAAAAGTTTCAGTTATTACATAAATTGCAACTGGCAGGGATCTTTCATAGAATTTCAATTCATCCAAGAGAATGGTTTAGGGAAGTCAAAATAATGTACTTTATAAATTCCTGAAAATTAAAGAATATGCTGTTGCTGCAGGATGCCCTTTGGAAAGTTCGCTAGGGTGACTTTCAAAATGTACTAACAACATAAGAAAAACTATGTTGGATGATATCAAAGGCCTGTCCAGTCCAGTATTCTATTCTTCCAGTGGCTGACTGCAGGCCCATGTGAATCTCATCAAGAATGGGAATAATAACATTAGTTGTATACAAAAAGAAGGGGAAGTGCCCAGAATCATTATTCTTCAGGTGTAATTGCAGCTGATTTCCACAAATTTTATATATGTGCATCTCTGTGAGTCATTGTACATAGACACGTGCATTTATCTGCTGTAAATGGAGGATTTTGAAGCTCAACAGATATTTCATTTATCTCTTATGGTGAGTACATTTTATGACCCCATCTAATTTCTAAGACCAATGCTTGAAATCAGTAATAGAATGCTTTTCTGACTATTTTTTTAAAGATAAAAAAGAAACAAATTGATAACATTATTAATGCTATATATCTATTATTTTACTATTGGATGATAGTGCAATCAATTGTTGGGTTGTTAGTGCTTTCTGAGCTTGCTTCTCTTCCTGGTTGCTACCAGGCTAGATAATGCCTTCGTTGGCATGAAGGATTGGAGTCTTATAGCTGTTTACATATGGTGGTAGTCATATTTACCTTGACTAGGGTATTGATTTTCCTTAATTTCTTCTGGGTGGGACATTGCTTTGTTCTATTTCTGATGCTTATTCCTGCTTGTCTGCTTGCAACTAAAGTTAGCATTGGGTCTGCTGGATTCAAAGTTGCATTATTCTTTCGGTGATGAAGCAGGTAATTGTTTTCAGTTGGGTACCAGTATAATGTGTATGAATGCAGAAGAGAGCAACGTGGGTGGCAAGGAAAAAAGGGCCCCAATTCCCTTTACAAAGCACACCTGGGGATGGAGGTTAAAGGAGAGGAAGTTGAGGGGGGGGTTTTCTGGGAACAAATGCTGAATTCATCATGTTGAGAACTGTGGCCTGTATTCCTGGCTTTCCTCCTTGACTGTTTGAATTATTGCTGTGCTTCTGTGTGCTTATCTTGCCTTGCTGGAATTATTGCCCTGATTCTTCTTGGACTCATTATCTTGCCCTGCTGGAGTGATTGATTGCAGTCAGTCTATTTACAGAGTTTGGACTAGAATATCTGCAGCCAGAGGCTGCTACAGGTTCATGAGAGAGTTTTTCTCCAGGCTGGAGAGTAAATGGGATGTTGGGGGCAAGTTGGAGCAAATAAAAGGACTCATATCTGTTCTCTGGCTGTGTTGCCTCTGTGCACACCCTGGATCATCACATCTTGTATGGCACCAAGTAGAGAAAATTACACCATTGGCAATACATCCCATGGTTCAAGATAGGTGCTTTTCATAGCAATTTCCCATGTATTGTTTGGGATCTCTTGTGTATGAAACATTTACTCTGTCATTGCACTCCTATCTCACTACACATATGTGGAATGTTCTCTTTGTTTCCAAGTTTAAATCAAGATTTTAAGAAATTCAGTAATTATGCGAAATTATGGCCACACAAAATTTGTCAGTTTAATGTTAGTTACAGCTCTGGCAACTCTGGATGCTTTTTTCAATCATGGTGCCAATTATTAGAATTCACAACAGTAACATTGGAATCTCAGTGGTGTTGCACTTAAGAGTTTCTGTGTCATGAGGTTTTGTATGAGCTTGATTTTACTTTGAACAGAATGGATATTGCTCAGTTTGATACAAGAGCCTTTTAAAGGAAGTCTAAATGTAAAAGATATAACTATTATTGTGAAATTAATGGCTGTTTTAATAGCTGCTTTATAAATTTACTATAAATGGTAAGGTTTGGTTTTTATGTTTAATGGAAAATGAACGGCAACCCCTGACAGCTTTTTATTTTGTATGAAATCTGCTGTCTATTATTCATACTGAGAGGTCAATCAAACATCAGTCATTAATTTTACTTTGCTCATATTTCATTTCATACTGTGTCTAGCAAGATATTATTTAAATGTTTGAATGATTTGCATTTTTCCTTCCTACTCACCTCCCACTCTCAATACTTCAATGGTTCTTTAACCAGGCAAATCTTTATTCAGTGAGTGTGCAATACATAACTTCAAAAGAGAATTCAAATAAGATTTGAGCTTTGTCTTCATCTTTGGCCAATACCATTTATTAAACAGTTCAAAGAAATGGCTTCCATTTCTCAAATTTATACGTAACTTATGTTCTCGTCCCCTCCCTCCCTCCCTCTCTGCATGTATTGCTTTCTAATCAAACAAGTTGTTTTATGTATGTGTGTTAGGGATGGGTAACAAAACAGAAAGTTAAAAGTGCCAATGTGCACATTAAAAAAGATAGATACCATTTTTTTCAGGATCAGAATTGTGGCACATAGAGAGAAAGATTTTAACTTTTGTCTAGATAAGTGAAGTTCCAGTGAAGTTACATAACTTTGGACAACTAATAGATGGCAGCAAAGAGCTTCTGAAGGGAATTTATAACTCTGCCACATAGTGATTGTCAATATTTTTTTCAGGTCATATGTATAGTATAGGCCTAACAAAACCACCTTAAATTAAATTTTAGCTCAATTATAGACTGCATAGTGATGGCTTCACATTTACTGACAGTTTGGTTTCAGAAAAAAACTATCCTGTAATCTTCAACTCTTACACTGCAAAAACATATGGACTACACAACTCGATCGGGCAAAACAAGAGACGCAATCTACATAGACTTCTTCTGTAAAGCCTTTGATTCAGTGGTACATGACAAACTACTCCTAAAACTAAAATCTTATGGTATCTCTGGACAACTGCATAAGTGGATAGAAGCATTCCTGTCAAACAGACAACAAATGGTCAAAATTGGAGTGTCCTATCAAATTCTGTACATATCAATAGTGGTGTCCCCCAAGCAGTGTTCTAGCACCAACTCTCTTCATACTCTAACATACTCTGTGATCATATTAAGAGCAACTTGTTCTTTTCGCTGATGATGTAAAGCTGTTCAATACCATAGACAATACTGCTACTCTTCAAAAAGAACTTGACTATGTATCAGAATGGTCAAAAAAAATGGCAACTTCAAATCTCAAGAAAATAAATGCTCTGTCTTACATATTGGCAAAAAAAAAATCAGAAAATAAAATACAAGCTGAATAGTCAAGATCTTGTTGATGATCTAAGCTTTGTAAAGGACCTTAAAATACTCATCTCTAATGATCTAAGTGCTAGAGCCCACTGTAACTACATAGCCAAAAAGCATTAAGAGTTGTTAACCTAATTCTACGTAGCTTTTTTCTGATATATCAACACTACAACTAGAGCATGCAAAAGTTTGCTAGACCAATACTCAAATTACAGCTCATCAGTCTGGAACCCACATTACGTATCTGATATAGCACAGTTGAGAAAATTCCAGAATATTTCACAAGAAGACTTCTCCACTCCTCTACTTGTTGTAGAATACCTTATGCCACCAGACTTGAAATTCTAGACCTAGAAAACCTTGAATTACGCTGTTCTTCGATCTGATCTAAGTATGGGTATATAAAAATCATACATTGCAATGACTTACCTGTCAATGAATACTTCAGCTTCAACCATAACTACACAAGAGCACACAATAGATACAAACTCAAGGTTAGCCGCACCAAACTTGATTGCAGGAAAATACGACTTCAGCAACAGAGTGGTCAATGTCCTGGAATACTATCTACCTGACTCTGTGGTTTCTTCCCCAAACCCCAAAAGCTTTAACCTTAGACTGTCTACTATTGACCTCACCCCTTTCCTAAGAGGTGGAGGAGGTGTGCATTCTGTAGGAGGTGTGCATAAGCGCACCAACATGCCTACTGTCCCTGTCCTATTGTTTCTTTTATTTTTATTATATGTACCCATTTCATTATTCATAACCATGTATATACTTATACCTATTATCTTGTAAGCGATTGACAAATCAAATAAATAAAATAAAGTGCTAGTATAAATAAAATAAAGTGCTAGTCAAAGTCTTAATTTAGGACTCTAGAAACTGCATGTAACCGAATAAATGGATGTTGGTTCTTGTCTGGTCAAACAAAAAATCAACACAGTGAAATCCAATCTTGCCAAACCGAAGCTATAATTCTTTACTCTAATAAATATATAAGGTGGCATGTAAGTTGAATAAATAAAAAAATATATCCTGAGGTATTCTAGCATATGGATACTCTGAACCTCTTTTTCCCTTCCCCATCCATCTTGGATTTTGCAATCTCTTAATTTGGGCTTCTCTCTGAAATGCACCACCTCCTCCCTGATAAAGTTCTGGGCTGCCAAGATTCCCCTCCACTCCAGGTGCACATTCCATCACAATTCTCCTTTGTCTGTGGTTGGGTCTTGTCATTGTTGACAAGGGAAAGATTGACTTCTCTGGGCTGGGAACATTTCATCTTGGCTCCCTTATGAGGTTAAATTTCCCTCTTTGTAACTGCTATTTTGTAGGGATTTTATTAATCTCTCAACTCCTGGAAAAAGTACAGGTGACAGATGTAGCTAAGAAAGCCTTTACACAAATCCATCTTGTGCCTCAATTGCACCCTTACCTTGACAGGGTAAAATTACTCACTCTTTTGTCACTTTGGGCATGTATTATTGGAATACACTCAATAGGGAACTGCTCCTCCAGCTCCCTGTATTGAAGGATCATCTGGGATTATCCAAACTTCCTAAAATGTGAAGGAAAGGGCTGATTGTACAATTTCAGTTTATGTCAAAGAGGATTAAAAAAAGAAAGAAAATAAGTGGTTGCTATTCAGGAGAGAAGCACCAGTGTAAGAAACATTGGTTTCACTGCCTGACTTCTTAAATGTAAAGTAGATTGATTTAACAGAACAAAATGGAAATTATGAGTCATGTATACTTCTTGCTCATCAAAATATCTCCGTTTTGGACCCGTGGTGCTAACAGATTGAAGAATTGTAGCAAACAGATTCACAAACTAATAGTTCAAACATTCCTTTGCGGCAAAAACAAACACATGCACATTAGTGTGGTATAATGGTTAAGATCCAGATGGAAGTTCACCTTCAGCCATGGGAGCTCAATGAGTGACTTGAATCACTCTGTCAGCCCAGCCTACCTCATATGTTAGATATCATGGAGGAAAATGACAGGAGACAATTGTATCGAGACTTGCACTCCCGAGGGAAAGACAGGATATCAATGTTACAAGCAAGCAAGCAAATAAATAAAATACAGCATGGGTGGCATCAATAGGATCTCAGTGTGCCTAAGTATCTAAACATAACAAGTCAATCAGTACTGGATCCCTTCTCACTGCCCTCCCTGTCAAGACCGATTTAACTGACTTAATTCCCAGCTATTGTGTATTTAGTGGTGTATTATTGGAGGAGAGATTTTGTTTGGTGAATGTATTTTGTCCTAAAGTCGGAGGTGGGGGTGGTAAACAGCCTTAAAATAAAAGCTTAAATACCCACAAACATAAAAGGGCTCTGATGTACGTGTCTGGATCTCTAGTAAACAGGAGACAATCAGGGCTAGACACCCCCCCCCAATTAATTGGAAGAATTAATTTCCCCAAATCACCAAGCCAACGTTTTTAAGGGGCTTTTAAAAAGGGGGGGGGATTTATTTTAAACTCAGAAGGAAGTTGATTTCAAAAGCAGGGGATGGGTGGAATGGTCTGTCTGTCTTTTTCTTTCCATCTAAACATAATTACCTCACTACACTAAATCAAAAGTGTAACCAAACCTCCCCCCCCTCAAAAAAAAACTGTTCTAAAACAGGAATCAAGGCTCTGACAGTTGCCTCAGATGCATGTAGGCAAATAGTTACTCCCAGTCACCAATAGTCCAGCAGAAGCACCTGTCCAGTGGAGAATCCAATTGATTGCTCACTATGCCATCTGCTTCTTAAGTACCTGTTGTTTTGCTTCAAAATGCCACCAAACTAAGCCAGTAATACTAGAGACATGACTGGTCTGTTTTGGCTTTGGCAGAAGATGTCCAGACATAACATCCCAATCTTTTGTTACGGGAACAAGACAGCTTCCAATAACAACATCTAAAATGGCATGAAACACCTCAAATAATTTCTACCCAAAATAAATCCAAGCCAAAAGAAAGGGAACATTCACATTTTGTATTATGTACAAGCTGCTCAAAACAGCTGTCCCATGAATGCAATGGTTGTGTTAGAACTATTTTGCACAGCTCTGCATCTACAGTCCAGACTAAAAGAAACAACTGTTTTAAAACTGAGTGTTTTCGTATTGATTATGGTCTTGCCAAATTTTATAGGAGATTTATTTCAAAATAAATGAGCATTATGTGAATCAGACCCACTCATCTGTTCCCTGAAAGAAATATTAAGTACTTAAGAGGTTTTATCTGAAGAAAACAAAATTGGTCTGTGATACCATGAGCAATGCACCTATTTTTTTTCCAGATGGAAATAGAAAATCAAATGCATTTTCTGAATCCTTTCTTTCCTTTCTAACATAACTAGTACATTTTCTGAAAGACATCAGTCCTAGTTGAAAGCTAGTTATGTTTATGCAGCAGGTTGCTAAATATATTTACAGACTTTTCCAGAAGTTCAGTAGGGGATTTGACTATGGTAATTTATTAGTCTGCTTCAAAAAAGCTACTGTTTGAAATTAAAGTAAATCTGTCTGCACTATTTGCAGAGATGCTAGAAATACTCTCACTTCAATGAATGGTAGAAAGGAAAATTTAATCATTTGGACATATAATGTCATTAGTGTAGTTTCTATAGTTTTACTGACACGTGAAGCAAGACTAGTCTGAAAAGAAAGAAATATTTTGTTGATCTCTAAATTGAGACATTTAAGAACGGAGTCTCGTTTATGTTGATGAAAAACTGTTTTTAAATAAAAAAAATTAAGAAACTTCTAAAATACTAGATAAATTTATATTGATTAATCTGTTGATAGAGCCTCTTTTATTGTCATTAAAAACTGAAAAACCTGAAAGTAAGGGTGAGAAGGGGAGTGTCAGATGTTCTTATTCCTCCTGATTACCTGCTCAGTCCCTTCATATGATATCACTGTATCCCTGGAAAGCTTCTTCAACCAATTGTTTCAGCAATCCTGAGAATATTGCCAATTCCCATTTAAAGGATTCACAGGAGAAATGAGGTAGATAGAAGCTCTCCTTACTTTTCTATGCTTGAAAATCAATCTTCATTCTGTCATATAATGTCACCAACTCATACATTGTCTCATGTTCTTTAAATTTCTCACTTCTCTCCTTTTGAGGATTGCTTCAATTCCCAACTCTAATCCCAATTCAATTCTAATTCCAACTTTCTTGCTGGTTAGGAAGCTTCTTGGATGAGAAGCAAAATGGCTTTCAGAAAAAAACAAATTAAGTCCAGTTTCTTGCTGATTTTTTCCTTTCTCTGGAGTAATTTATTCTTCCTTCATATATTTATTATTTTTATTTGATTCTCATTTGGTCACTATAAGATTGAATTATCTCAACATATTTTTTTATTGTTACCTTATTTTTACATTCAGCACATATTTGTTGTTTACCTCCCCTCAACTCATTCTTCATACTATTGCTTGAATAGCATCTTGAATGCTTCATGCAGCTTACTTTTTTTCCTGAGGTACCCAACTCTTATTTCCATTAAACAAAGTGGGCAAAAGCCCACTTTTATATGCAGCTATTTTTGCTTCTTTTGGCAAACAGTCAAACATAAAAGAATTAAGAGGATGTAAGACATCCTTGCATTGTACCCAGCTTAATCTACAAACATCAACTCCATATTCATGCAAAATGTTTCATAATTCAAACCTCCTCAATTTGTCATGTTTTTCCCCTAAATCAATGCACTTCCTCATGTCCATATATTTCTCAGTGATTTGCCAAAAAGCAAAAACCTGGTCTGCACTTAATTGACCTAGCATAAGGATTCTCTAAAGCATATCCTAATTTGTTCATTATCACCTATCAATCATAACATCATGAAACATCTTCCCCAGGGATGTGAAACACCCTAAAAATTTTACCCTTAGTCTTCTAAAAGAAATCAATGACAGCATTTTTCTGATCATAAGCATGCACATTAAACAAGTCAATTGTTCCATAAACAAACCACATCCATATTTTAGCATTTCTTCAGTACACAATTTCCTTGTATCAGTAGACTTTTAATCAGTTTTTTTTCCCCTTGGACACGAACATTTGTAGCATATATTTCAATTCTACTCTTCAACATAACCACTTTTATGTTCATACCAATCTCCAAATTACGCCTTCCAGCATTCCCTCTTTTTAATTTCATCCCAAATGATTGCATTGCTTTTATTCTTCATACAACTCACTCTTCTGGAGGCTACTTTTCATATGCTTCCAAAACTTTTTATTTTTTTCACCAAAACTGCTCTGTAAACCTCTTAGTGTTCTGGGGATTGGGAGCAGGTTGTATTCAAGTAATTGGTGTAAAAAAACCTTTTATGTAGCAGTTAAAAATATAAAAAAATGGAAATGCAATAATTTTTAGTATTAGTCATTTTGGTCAGTCAATTATAAATCTAATTGACCAAATGCAATCCAAATTATCTCAACTGCACTAAAAATCATTATTGGATTGGTGCTTATGACAGTCTGATGGCACTTGTGGCCCAGTTTGAGATCTTGGCTCCATCTGGGGAATTCCCCCAAGTTGACACCCTAAATTTTCTTTGTTCTCTAATCGTAACTATTACTTGTTCTTTTTGCCTATGTTCTTTGCAATTGTGTGTGTATTCTAATATCTTCATTTTTTGCAGTATTTTCCGATACACATATTTTCTCGCCATAGTTTTTACAAGTCATAATTTCATCAAGCATGTTTTCCTTTAGTGTAACTCGGCACACTGTTGTAACACTTTATTAAAATTACTCTTTTCAAAGCTGCTTTCACACAATCTTTCCTTATAGCCATTTTCATTCATGTGATGCGAGAGGAATTTATTTTCTAATACTTATTTTTAAATGACTTCGGACTTTATTCTCCTGCAGTCATTCTTCTTTTACTCTTATTATCTTTTTGTATTTTTCTTCTGTGTATAATATGATTTTTGCAAAATCCATTGTTAACATTAATAAAAATGTCCCATACAATGTCCCATTGTAACATGTAATTATTGTTACATTTTTGCCAATTGTTTCATTCTTTCATCATAAGCAATCCAGTTAATAATTATTTTTCTATTCATTCCTTTTCCATGTATATGCACAGACAGACTTATATTTAAACCATAAGACTACTTTATTATTTTTAGTGAAGAGTACTTTACTACTTTATAACTATTTGTTCTCAGGACTCTCAGTGAGTCAATCAATTTTCATCTCTTTCCTATCCATCTACTAATGTCACTTGATAGTCTAATGTGTCCCTTGTTGCATTTCTCCCCCAAAACTCAACCCTCATTTTTTTAATACCCACTTCAATTTAATACCCACTTCAATTTATTACACAATATATCTTGACAGCAATAAAAAAAAACAATATGAAACACAATGAACTGGTCTATTTTAATACAATATTTTATTAACTCATATATAACTATTTGCAGGAGCTACTTTTTCCCATACTGCATATTATAAACCAGTTGTCAGTATCCCTATGAGGCTGTCTAGATTATCCAAATAGCCCACAATAAATTGTTATTAGCTATCTTGAGCATTATAAATTTATAAACTTTACCAGAATATTTATAGAAAGAAAAAAGAGCTAAACAGAATTGTAAATGTTGGACAATGATGTGCAAGAATGTACATTTTCACATAAGCTAGACATGTCAATCCAAGATGGAATTGCAGGCATATTTCAAGCAAGGAAATCATATCTTTGGAGAAGAGCAGGTTAAAGTTAGGATAAAGCAATACAAAGGTGGATTGAACAGAATAGATACAGAACCAATTACATTTCCAACAAATTCTTTGCATACAACAAAATCTCCAATGATTATTGGGAAAATTATCAATAGATAGTGAAGCTTACCATGTTATTGAAACATTAAAAATTATATAGATCCTTATTAATAATGTGTGAACAATTTGGCAATTGTGCATGTTTGTTTCTCATTTTACGAAAAATAGAACAAATTCTGAGTTGGCTTGTTTTAGTTTAATAATACAATTTTTCAGGTATTCTTTGTTACTTGAGCTAATTACCTTTGTTTTTACTGGACTTTTTAATTTAAAAAAGCTATAATATTATAGAATGCCCATATGTTATAAAATAAGGTGTAAAATCCACATTGCAAATGTGTTTATTTTTCCCCGCAGGAGCTCTATGAAGTATAATTAGTACTCTTTATGAGATACAGAGTTATAAATAAATGTAGCATGGTATTAGGTAAGAATAACTTGCTGTACTTGTTCACATGTTTGTTGTCTTTCTCTCCTATGTACCGTATTTGAAATTAAATGTAGTCCTATAGACTGACCGATTTATAAATAAAGCTACACTTAAATTCAATAAGTTATAGTTATCCTGTTTTCAACTGTCATAAACTAGTTGTTATGATTTTGAATGGCCTAAATATGTAAAAACTTGATATTTTATCTGATTAATGCTTATATAATCAGTCTGTTCTCACCCATCAAGTCCCATTGTTAACCAATAGTGTATAACATAAAGAGATGACTACAAATTAACAATGGGATTGTTTTCTTATTTTCTCTTCTTCTTTTGTCTAGAATTAGCTATAAATTTCAAAACACTATTTTTAAAACATTGTCTTTAGCTATAAATTTCAAAACATCATTTAAAACATTGTTGCAGAAATTATCATTCTGTATTAAAGACTTGCATTGATTCACCTGGGAGATTGCATTATTATTCTCTAGAACAGTGGTCCCCAACCTTTTTTGTACCAGGGACCAGTTTCACACAGAAACACTTTTTCAAGGACCGGCAAAATCAATTCTTCCCCAATGGTAAAGGGCTTCTTTACTATTTCTTTATTAAAACATATTTTTATATATATTTTAATCACGATTATTCATTCTTTGCAGCCTGGTACAAAATGATCCACGGACCGGTACCGGTCCAGGGCCTGGTGGTTGGGGACCCCTGCTCTAGAAGAAGGCTTGAGAAGAAATGCTCGAACTTTAGGAAAAGAATAGAAGTATATAAGCTGAACGTAAGCTGGAGGGTGCCAAACCATCATTTAACAATTACAAAACAGACCTTTTGAAGTTAATAAAAACCTAGTATTACATAAGAGGGTTTTTTTTAACTCTATCGAAAGAAAGGGCTATTATTTTTGCTATTTTTTTTGTTATTATAGATGTTTTGTACTTATCTGAAATTACTGCTTTGGCATAAAATATAAGCAGCACTAGTAGGACAGCCAAGGGAAAGCCATAGTTTTATTCATTTTGCCCAGGCAGAAACATCACACAGATTCATTACAGATAAGGAATCCAAAATAACAAATTTTGTTACTTGAAGGCCTGATATTTTCTAAAGTATAAAACTTTCTCTGCATTCTGAGTAAGTCTGCAAGGTCATGACTATCTATAAACTAATCATAAGATCTCTTGGGTGCAACAGCACATTATTACTCTAGATAGAGCAGATTACTATCACTAGGCAATGCTGTTTTATACTAGCATTGCAGATGTGTTGTGGCAGCAATAATATGATTGCATTATACTTAGATTTGATTAGTGAATATAAGCAGTCCAATTTTGTAAAACAGTTTGTATATACTAAGCTTCTGCAACATGACATATATATTCTTTCTAGAAATGATGGATATATCTTGCATACAGTTATTTATTAAGTACATGTATATGTATATGTGTATCTTGTGTTATTGTCACTGAAGAAAAGGCTATAATGTGTCATCATATAGTATAACATTTACCACTATATGCCTTTGGCTTTAGCAGTTGTTTCAGTTGCTTGTTAGGATGAGATTAATTATTGGAAAATAAACTTTAGTTTTGTTACAGTATATTGGCATTAGCAATATCATCTTGAATGAAAAGTAGTATTTTTTCATTGTGTGAAACAGGCATAAAGTTAAAAATTATGAATCTTTTAAAAATCAAAGGAATAAGAAAATATGAAATTGGTAGAGTTATAGTGAAAAGTCCTGAGATTCTAGGGAACTCATGTATATATAACAATGCAATAGTACTTAAACTTGTACTGTATACTGTTCCATAGTGCTTTACAGCACGCACTGAGCTATGCAATGTCAGCATATGTAACAATATAACAAACTCAGCTATAGATGACAATGCCCATTTTTTTTCTTATAACAATAATCTTGTGAGCTACGCTGGTCTGAAAGAGAGCAATTGACTTGAAATTATTCAGTGATGTTCATGGCTGACAGTGATCTGGAATTCTGGATAATCCTAATCCAATAATTTCTCCAATATTGGTTTTAAGTTTAAATTGGCTTTAAGTTTCACATTATTTTGTGGTCCATTTACCCTAGTAGGGCAAGAATCTAACTAACATTAGCTTTTAGAACATGCACATTTCACATTTATTCTGGCTCTATTCCTATTTTTAATAACTAAGGCACTGCTTTCACTATGGTTCTTCCTTTCTTCAGCGTCATAATCCAGATTGAGGTAGACCTCAATTAACAACTTTTTGTTCAGCAATTGTACAAAATTATGATAGTGCTGAATGAAGAAATTCAAGACTCGCGCACAAAGTTATAGCCATTGCAGCAATCCTGAGATCATGATTGTGGGTGCTTGGCAACGCATGACAGTGATCCAAAGATCCAAGTCCCAATCAATCCAAAACTCCTCACTCCCCAGGAAAGAAGTTTCCTTCTCCACAAAGAGCTGAGGAATTGCCTACTCTTACGTGGCAGGCAGCTTTTTGTTCCACCCATTTAATATCCTTTGCAGTGTTGAGTGAAGTGGTCACATGAGCATCTCACTTAATGATTATAATGACTTATGCCTGAAATACCAGGCTCAATTGTGGTTATTAGGTGGGGCTACCTGTATTTGTAAATTTTTGATAAATATGCTCTAATATGAAGCTGAGTATGAAATTTACATATGAAGCTTGGCACAGTAGAATTTTCCCATAATTTCCCTTTCACATCAGCATTAGTAAGTTTTTTTGCGAGAAAATGGCACAGCACAAGCTGAATTTTCATTGGTATTGTGCTAAATGAACTGACCGATTACAAAATACCTGATACATCAAAAAATTTTAGAGCCTATATTTCTTCCTTTGCTCATACTATGATCGATTCCCCCCTCTTTTCATGAAATGTCTTCACGTTAATATTAATACTTTAAATATAAATGGAGAACCAGCTTGAAGGCCCAGCTGGTCACAGGAATACTTTTATAGCAAATAACACAGATTTATATTGCTTGGGCAGCTGTTCCCTTGTCACAAGACAGGATAGTTGTTGTCATATTCCTAGACATTTAAGACTATGCACAATGGTATTAATGTGACAGGCATGAACTGTAGAATACTCTTTGTATCCCAGTGAATTAGATGAACATGGGCTGAATTAGGCTTTAATTTTGTTTTATTTGCAATCATCACCATCTTGATTTTAAGCTTCGCAGATGGACTGTGAGCAAAGACATATAGTTTTAGAACAGCTTCATCATTGGACTTTCTAATGCATCACTATGGGCATAACTATAGAAGGATGTGATGTTGTATTTAGTGAGGTTATACTTGTCCCTGTGTCTTATTGAGAATTGAGAAGTAACTATACTTCCAGACTAGAATCCCTGCATTTCTGTGTATCTTACGTATCTTCAGAGTATTGTATATTTTATACAATAGATTGTAGTTGACAAATAGTTCCTGATTCGTAATTCAAAATACTTGCATTGATCTATAAAGTCTTATAAATATTAAATTCTTTATTTTCTTTTTGAATTATGATTGCATTTAGAACAATTTTTGGAATCCTCCTCAAATCCTTCTGTTTCATCTGAAGTAAATGAGATGGCATGAAGAATTGATGGGAAAAATGCCCCAAGACCTTCATGGCTTGTATTTGCAGTTTATCAAATTATTTTTCTAAATTCCCATTGTATCTTAAGCTACATATTTTCCACATAACACAAAGATCTCTGGGTGTTCTCAGGACTTTTAGTATCGCATGTAATTTTAATGCTGCTATTTTATCTATTTTAATTACAATATTTGTTTCATTGTTTTTTATAATGATACTGTTTTATATATTTTATAAGTCAACTTGATACACTTTAATTGAAAGATAGCATATAAATCTGTAAAATATCTAGTCAAACAAAATTAATTGTTATCTTAGGATAAATTTGTAAGTTAAATTTTCAAAAGAAATAGCATCTCTAGTTGATAGGTTATGACTCCTGCCAGAGTACATGTTGGTTACAAAGTTACTGTGTAAGATTCTTTTTTTCCCCTCGATTTGTTTTTATTGGTATTATATTAAATAATGATGTTAAGTAGAAAAGTCTGGATATTCCTCACTACTCTTCAACCCTTTGGCATTATTTATGTGAGGGAGATGAGACAAACAAATAAATACACGTTCTGTTAGCAACTGACTGCATATCACTTAGCAACATCAATATTTTGGTGTACAAATAAATGTCTCCAGCTCCATGCAGTTGGATGAGCGTATGCACTGTATATCTATGTGATGCTGACCTTGTATGCAGAAAGATCAGTATGCCCAGTTAATTATTGGTTAGTTCTTAATTTGGATGTGTAGACATTTTGTTCACCGAGAATGAAAGGCAGGCTTTTAAAGATATGAGGAGAGAGAGACAAACCACAAACAGAAAATAACAAACCTGTCCTTCATTTTTTTTCTTTTAAAAACCACCAGATATCATCATGATTACTATTTGTGTGTGAGTGTGTGTGTATAAAGAAATAAAAGTAAATATAAAATCTCAAATAAGATAGATACTTTAAAATCGAAAGGGTTCTGGTGGCACCTTTTGCAGCTAACACATTAAAAGGCATACGCTTTTGTGAGCTACTGCTCACTTCATCATATATAGAGGGGCTATACTTCATTATATATAGAGGGGCTAAATTGAAGTCGGGTTTAAATTGGTGTGAGTTGTTTTTGTGTGGGAAGGAAGCTAGGATGGTTACGCAGATGCTAAGTTACACATCAGACAGCTTGAAAGTACTTAATCAAATTAACAATTGAAATGTATTAAAAACACAATGTGCTTGTTGAGTTCTTGAGGTAGTCTAAAACCTTAGGTTGTATGTAAGTTCAACAATCTTTTGGTTAATCATTCTATTATAGCTTTTTTCTCCCAAAATGATCACTTTCAGGTCTCCAGGTCTCTTAAGAAGTTGAAATGCTCTAATGTTATTTTGTCCTTTTTTGAATCCAGAGGTCCAACGTATGTCCATTATTTTTTAGCTGAAAGTTTGTCGTATTTGTTCTATGTAGAATCCAGTGGGGCTCTGCTGGTAAATAGCAGATATCACACCACAAGATAAACATGTGAAAGCCCCTTTTATCTTGTTTTGTACATACATGTAGGGGCCAGTGATGGTGTAGACATATACATTTGTAGCAGGATTTGATTCCCATGTTAATATTATTGTCCTGTTGCTTCCTGCTGCTTGTGAGAATCTGCTTCAGATGGCATGGCTGTCTGTCAATAAGTATGGTGTTCCATTCAGTGCCTGTCATTGTCCACTATGCTCCTCCGTTGCTTATTAAGCAGTGGGTTAGAGTGGTTTAATTTGTGAGCTGAAAGTGGCAACCAGTGTTATTTTCTTATTCTGTGTTTTGCGGTCTGTCTTTTAGTAGGTTCTATCTGGAAATCGATTTGACTCTGTTGATTTGTTTATAATATTGATCTAGTTGAGTAAGTAGTTCAGTTTCCTGAATACCTGGTTTAATTGCATCAGTTGAGATAATAAGAGGGTCAGAACAAATGAATACAAAGTCACCAGTCTGTAGTTATAGATAAAGTGTGTTTTATTGGCATCAATGATAATGGTGCCTAGATGCATATTTTTGGAGGATATTGGTGTATAAGCCCCAATATTCATATTGGTTAAAATGATGTTATTATAATGATTCCCTATGAAGTTCAATTGCCTGAGAAATTTGTGGTGGCTCTTATGTAGCTGGGAGTGTGGGTGTAAAATTGAGTACATAAAACATGTGTATTCCAGGTTTATCTATTTCTAAATGTTATAAAAGCACAGCAGAATACATTTATCTGATACTAGCATATTTTTAAAATATAGATACAAACTGTTTTGCAAATATGGTCAAATTGAAAGATTCTATTGATTACATTGGAAAGTACAATTTTGAATGCATTTGAATGCACTTGAGAATTAGAATTTAATTCAGATTATTAACATATTCAAAAGATTTTCTTAAGGTGATCTAATTTTATTGTATGTTACTTTTGTCTGTTTCCATTTTAAAAGGACATCAATTACATTAAAAAAAACATCTTCTATTATTTATCTTATAAGGATTGTATTTTTAATAATTTCTCATTTCTTCTGATCAAAGTTGTGTTTCCTTTTCAGTTTTTTAATAATAACTTTTCTTCAATGAGTTCCAAAGAACAATTTAATTCTCTTTCTTTTATTTCATCTTTGTTTAATTTTCCCAAGTGTGCTGTAATGAGGATTTGATTTCTAACTGAAATAGTCCTTACATCTTTTCTTTCTACAACTCCATAAGGAAGTTAGGACAGGATTAGTTGTACACTGATTTGGGCTTGATTCAGCATTTAATGAAAATGCAATTGTTGCTAGAATGATGTTGCCCATATGATATATCTAATATCCAAACACTCATGTTTATTTATCCACTGAAGTACTATCCGCTCAAGAAAATGAGTTGGATGTTTTCAACTTGCACTTTATAATGACAAACCTATTTTTATATTATAAAAATGTTAAATTACATTAAAATTAAAAAAAGTTAAATGTTAAATTATAAATTATACTGTATTAGAAACTTAATATTGGAAACTGAAAACCTTGCAAATACGCATTTTATTTCCTGTATTTCCCCCCCTCGCCAAGATTTATCCAATCTGTACATATTCAAAGTCAGTAGCCTTTTATTCAGCATAAGTTTCAGTTCATTATTATGGCAAAGATAACTTGAAAATGTCTTATTTCTGCAAGGAGCAGGAAGTGGGCTTTTTTTTTTTTGTCCTTTCCAGTATACAGTGAAAAGTGATTTCCTGGAATTAGAGGGAGCTGAGTCTTACTTCATTTTTCAGAAAAATGACAAAAAAGATCTGGTTCAGATGGGAACTCTAAATCCATATGTTTGCTTGTCAGTCTTGCATTTTTCCTTAAATGACAAAGGGATAGTAAGAATTATGAGGAGCCTATGAGCATGACTAAATCGCCTTAAATATTCAGTCACTTGGGGGAAGGCGTATCTCCATTTGGGGCTTTATTTGAATTAATCTCAGGAAGTTCACATAATATTTGATTGATTTATATTTATTTTTGGGGTTTAAACATTTCCAACTTTTAGGATTTATTTCTTTTCTACATGGCTCCTGTAGAATATTTTTTTTCAAATAAAAGAATAATGTCTTTAATGTTAATGTACCTTGATTTTCTGTCCTTTCTCTGTAACTTGATTTTAACTGAATTTTATCTCAGTCTTTTAATCACAAAGTATGTCAGTTACTGCAAAGCCCTATTTGCTCAACATTTTAGCCTTTCTGATCTCCCAAAAAGTAGAAAAATAAATTATCATTCATTATAATAAACTTCTGAATTATAGCTGCCCTATATAGTCCAACCTGTTGGCCATCTGTATACCGTATTGATTGCTGACATAATGTTGGTGCTGGGGAGACAGCTTTCCTATTTTAAGTTGGTTTGTTGATTGCACTGTTTGTTCCTCTCTTAACAACCATCACTCAGCTTCAGTATTGTTTCGAGAAGTTCTTATATCTATTCAGATGTAAGTTTACAAAAAAAAAAAGAAAGAAAGAAACGGCATAAACAAGGACAATCCAGACCTTTTACTGCATCCCTTGTGTCATGGAATTTGGATTTTCTTTCTCCATTAGGTATTGCTATGGGGAAAACCTTCAGATACAACAAACATGATTAACTACATAAAGCTTTAACATAAGAGTCATGATGTGTCTACCTTAGCTATTTTTCTACCGACCTATTTCTTTGTCTTCATAATATGGGCCTAAGTGATAATAATGATTGAAAAATAATCTTCATTGTTTCCCTAAAAGTTACAAGCTTTCCTAGAAGGCAGCCTCTGATACACAAGTACTATAAAGACTTTTTCTTTGTAAGTATATATTACAGATAGATAAATTACAGGTAGATAAGATAGAAATGCTGTCAGAATTGCAAGTAGTGTTGCAGATCTATTGCATACAGTGAAGGTCATTCTCATTGAAATGGTATCTTTATTTCATTTTATCCCCACAATAACATTCCTGAAAGGTGAAATAGGCTGTGAGAGATGGATAAGCCCAAAAGTTTTCAATATGTATTTTAAAAAAAATCTCTTAATGAGGATTTTATTTGCAAAGTGTTGAAACTCTATCTGCTGTGGAATAGATTTAATACATGTAAATACATGCTTACAAGGAGAAAGATGCAATTACAACTACACTCAGAGATCTAACTTCAGTACTAAGAGTTAGATCTCTGAGTGTAGTTGTGATTGTACACTCATTTATTTTATTTTTATTTCATCAACATTCCACTCATCATTTTTATCATCATCATCATCATCATAAATCTATCATAGCTGCCCATCTAAAATTATCCAGTGAAATTCATGACTGAGTGGGGATTTGAAATCAGATCTTTCAGACCCTAGAGCAACTCTCTAGTTGGATTTTTTATTGTAATCAGTGCATGTAAAGGGAGAACCAGAGTTACTTAAACTTGGCCACAGGAACCCATGAGTTGTGTTTCTGGATGTACCCCCATTCGTGTACAGTATGTACAGTATGTTCATGTACATTAATGTACATTGCTATACATGAGCATACTGTACATGTACAGTATGTACAGTGTTTGGCCATATACCACACTAATTTCATTAAAATGTTGGGTTTAGGTAGCAAAATTGAAAAAAAGTTGCAAGATTTTGAAAACACCTTCTAATTTATAAATAATAAATTGTCAAAGATGCATTTTCACAATGAAAAATTAATTAGGTCAAATTAATTTTACATTCACATTTCAGAAATTTCTAATTTTTATTGTACAAATACACGAATATGGAAAGACTATATGCTATGAAAGAGAGACATGATTTTAGTTGCATTCCCTGCCTACATTAATATGAACAGACATGTTAATTCAGTTTCCTAATTTAGAAATAGAAAAAGGAACAGCATATGTCAAACAGACCATACAAATTATGTAACAGGCAAAGAGAGAAGAGTAATAATACAGGTACTCCTCAATTTACAACCACAATTAAGTTCAAAATTTCTATTGTCAACTGAGAAATTTGTTAAATGAATTTTGCCTCATTTTACAACCTTTCTTACCTCAGTTATGAAGTGAATCACTGCAGCTGATAAGGTAGTAACCTAGCTGTTAAATGAATCTGGTTTCCCCTTTGACTTTGCTTGTCAGAAGATTGCAAAAGGTAATCCACATGATTTAGGGATAATGCAAAAGGTAATCCACATGATTTTGGGATATACAGCAACAGTCCTAAGTATGAACCAGTTGCCAAGCATCTGGATTTTGATCACATGATTGTGGGGATGCTGCAGTGGTTGTAACTGTGAAAAACAGTCAGAGGTCATGTTTTTCAGTGCTGTTGTAACTTTGAATGGTCACTAAACAAACTTGTAAGTCAAGGACTACCTATATTTACAAATATGGAGTAGGAGGTAGTAAAGAAATTATAAAGTTGGGATGCTGACAGACCTTGGAAAAAGTAGGTAATAGTGAACATGGGTAAAAACTTAGAGACTTTTCAGATATCATTTTTAGTCCTTCTGACCCACTGACAATTTTTATGATGCAGAAGCTTTTCCATCTCAAAGCCACTGTTTCTGTTGAGGGAATTCTCACTATGGTACATTGTGGTTCATGACAATTAAAAACAAACAAATAAAAAACAAAACATTTGACATTTGATTTGACCATAGGAAAGTTATCCCAATCATTGGTGGGAAGCATAAAATACCTAGAAAGATTCTAGCTGGCTTTATTGTTTTGAAATCTGACTGCCGAAGATTTAAAAAAAAAAGGTCACTAAGAACAATAATGATATTTTAATCTCACTAAGAACTTCCTGACATGTTAGGAAGTACAAACACACACACACACACACACACACACACACACACACTCTTAGAGATTCATATTAGCTAATTCAAAGACAAAGAAGCAGGGTGCAGGCTTCTAATAAAACAGACATGTAAGATACTGATCTCTCTTTGGAGAATCTAATAAACAGAAGAAACATGTGCCTTTCCTTCATTTAAAAGCAGAGGCACATGAACAGAAACAATTGCAGCCTTTGTTCCTGGCAGTCCTACAAGCTTCCTATTTTGGCTGCCTTTTCCGGAACTGAAATGGAAACCTTGAGCCAAGGTGTCTGGCAAATGTCTAACAAGCATTCAAGAGAGAGCCAGAATATTTGAACTCCTCTGTAACAGGTGTTTTTTCATAGTAAACCACAATAATCCATCAATTGTGGCTTATTTATGAATACATTTGTTGAATTTAGCTCATGTTGATTTTTTTTAAAATTCCAAACTCATTGTTCTTTTCTTTACATTTTAAAATCGACAATCCAGCTATTAGAAACAGAATTCTGAAACATTTTCAATAGTTGATGACATACTGCAGGAGTGTCAAACTCGCAGCCTATGGGCCGGATGCCTCACATGCTGACCCCGCCCGGTTCAGCGAAGGGGGAAAAATTCCCAATATGTCAAGGGATGCCGCTGTGATGACACGAGTTTGACACCTCTGGTGTACTGTATGGACTATATGTTATATGTTTCTCTTTCCCTTCCTGCAGCCTACATTTAAATATGTAACATTTGTCATACTGAAGAACATTTTGGCATTGGATAAAAATCTCAATAATGGTTTGAAAGAAAATTCTCCTGCCTCTGAAAAAAATGTATACTTTGCATGCCTGAAGCCATCAAAATGGTAACGTTTGTCATCCCAGAAGGTAATATTTTTCAAGGAACTGGCTAAACAACAGACAGAAACCTTTCAAACTGCACAGTCAGGATAGATGGATGTTTGCAGCCATAAGAAGGTAAGTACAGGTAGTCCTCAACTTACAACCACATTTGGGATTAGAATTTTCATCATGAGTCAGTGTGGTCATGAAATAAATCATCATGTGTGACCAGACTATATTTTATGAACATTTCTACTGCAGTCATTGAGCAAATTATATGGTCATTAAGTACATCCAGATTCCCCAATCTAAGTTTTTTTTGTCAGAGACCAGTTGGGAAGGTTGAAAGCAGGACATTGCAATTGGTCATAAATCCAAGCCAGTTGCCAAGTGCCTAAATTGGGATCGTGTGACTATGGAGGTGGTGTGATAGTCGTAAATATGAGGATAGATCATAAATCACTTTTTCTAAGGCTGTCATAACTTTGAACCTTTGTTAAATAGTCGTAAATCAATGATTATCTGTAGTTAATTCCATGGACAGATTACTTCAGGGCAGTAAATCTTAGGGCAAAGAGCATTGATACAATATAGAGTGGTTTTTTTTTTAAATTTCAGGCAGCAAAACAGCTAGGGCCAGCCATACATTTAAATGACAAACTATCCCAGTATTCTCTTCATTTTGCAATATACTTGTTTAACAAAATATTTCCAAAGCAATATTTTGTCACTGGATCAGGGCTACAGTTAGATGCCTTACACTTTTGGTAAATGCTGTGGGAGGACCTGCCTCAGTTTCTCATGTAACTTTAGACTGAAAATCTTGATGATTAATGCCTACCTTATGGAAATCTAGTCTGTTTTACATAAACAATATTACACCAGGATTGGAAATGGATGGAACTATGTTGTGTACAGTCAAAAATATTGACCTTTCTACAACGCAACATAAAACAAAAACCTGGTCAAATTTGCCATTGTTATTACTTCTGTATTGCTAGGGGCTTTACTCGAGAGTCCTCACTAGATACAGTCAATTTTATGATACTAAATAGTTACTACCTATACTAGCTATTGGAGACAGGGACTTCCATTATCAAAGAACTACTTACTATTCTTAACTACTTGAGTGTGTGATGCAAGAGTGCTAATTCTTTGACTGGAGTTAAAGTTTGAGATCTAGGTGGTACATTCACACAAAATACTTGCAAGCCAAGGTTAACCTTGATTTATTCAAACCTGCTTTCTGGACTTCCATGCTGCACTAGACCATGAACTGTTGGGTTTGCATCATAATTAAATGATGCTAACTGAAGGTCAGTTCCATGTGTCTTGAATGCAGAATTATGATCTTGTCATAAACATTTTCACAACAGCTTTAAAGTGTGAGTGATTATTTAATGTACAAAAGTTTGCCTTTAACACAGGGCTGTCAAACTCGTGGCCTGTGGGCTGGATGCATCATGCACTGACCACGCCCAGTTTAGCGAAGGAGAAAAATTTCACTTCATGTGACACCACCATGACGACATGAGTTTGATACCCCTTCCTTAACAAGTAAGATGATCCAATGAAGGCATTGTCCTGCTATTTAGTGCTTTTAATGGAAACAAGATCTTCATCATTCTTCATCACAATTATTTCATTGACTCTGAAAAATTATGAAATAATCTTTCTACCTTTGGTCCTTCAAAATGGTTATTACTATTAGTGTGCGCCCTTAAAAACCATTTGAATTTGTGGAAGTGACATGGGCAACTTTCAGAAATATTTGCTGCCAAGTTTCCTGTACTGTGATCTTAAAATAGGGCAGACTGGGGAAAGAAGAGAGGATCTTTAGTAAGCACTTGCTGTTTGGGATTTTTACTTGATCTATATCACTGGTCAAGTTCTTTGTAAGTAGAAAGGAACTCACCCCACCCGCTTCCTCTTTTCAGTCTATTTTGGGACTGCTGTGAAGTTCAGAGTGTACTTTCTCATCCAGAGTAGTACTTTTTTTTTTTACTGTGTTCTTTTTCTGGTAAATTACATTTTAATCTTTGTGGGAGGCAACAATAAGAATATGATTAAACCTCTGCTCTAGATGTGAGTTTCGCGCTGCATTTGCAACTGATTTTCTTAGGTGGTATATCTATTATTTATTATGTGCTGTTCTTAATATTCTAGTACTTGATAGATTTCAGCTCAGATTGGGGCCAAGATTCATAGAGTGAGGAGGTCCAGTTAAGGAAACTCAAGAAATAGATGTAAAAAGGACAAATTCAGCCGTGCCTTTCTTTAGACACATTTTGCATCACAGTCATCCAGTTACAATATCATATGGTCCAGTTTACACACCAGCTCACGGTTCTACAGAAGTGAGCAATGCTACACTGCAGGCTTGATAGTCTGTGAGTCTTTTTTTAAGCTAAAAGTTTAGAAAGGACTGGTGAGGCTGAAATATCCTACTGATATGGGGATTTCCCCCGATGATTCCATTTTCCAAATAGGGTACTTAATTCCTGATGTTAAAAGCTAAGAATTGTCTGAGACAATTCCCTACGCGCTGCACAGTGAATCATTCTCTTTGATTAATCAAGTACTAAGAGAAATAGGGCTCTGGGGGAGTGGGGTGTTGTCCAAAAAGCCAAGAGTTAGTGGGATCCCATAACAGAATCTCTTAGGTGCATGGGATCCATTGAAAGGGGGCATGGCCTCAAATGTGCACTCATGACCATCATCTTTAATTTTTTAGCCATCTGTGATACCTTGAGCATGTCTGAATTAATTCCAGTTTTAGTATCTGTTTCTTAATGTGTTAAATTCAAGCATTTGATGAAATAAGCTATTTGTTAGGTAGAAGCACAGGGGCCAAAAGAAATCAAGGGAGACAATTAACACCTGTTGAAAGAAATATCCTTCAAGATTCAGTTCCAAGTGGGGGACTGGCTTGGAGCTCCAAAGTGAAAAGGACAATCACATGCTTCAAGATGTTGGGTGAAGGAAAAGAAGGGCCAAGATGCTGAGATACCCTTAATGTTTCCTGTTTCTGTGTAAGAAATGTATCCCATTGGCTGTCACACTCCCGGGAGCAGGGGTCTTAGCTAACTTTTAAGCTTTGTCTGGACTACATGGCTTCACCTGAGTGCTGGCTGATGCAATCTTCCCAGGCCAGGTGGTGAGATGGATAGAGGCCTTTGTTATGTAGAATACTGTGGCCCAAGCCTTAATGGCCCACCCATTAACAAAGGTGGGGGTGAGCTTCTGCTTCTAAGGTGAGTTTCTACTTCCCTTTTAGGACAAATATTCTGCATTTTTAATATTTCCTAGGATATTTCATTTTTCTAGGAGAGGGGTGGGTGCTAACTTCCTATACACCCTATCTTGTATCTTTACCTTGTCATTCTCCAAGACTGTTTCTCCCCACCCCACCCCCTTTAAAATAAATACGAGGAAATAGTACAAGTGGCTCTTGATTCTTTCACTGTCCATGTTTAAATACTTCAAACACATGAGAATATGTTGCAGCTGTGGTGCCTTGGAATCTCTCCTGATACCACATTCATCACATCTGTGTCCTGGTTTGTTTATCTAATCACTGCTCCCTCTCTTTCCAAGGCAGAAGCACGCTGCCTAGAACATCTTATTACTTTCATCGGAGTGGCAGATCTCCAAGGTTCTCTCAGCAGTCATCCTGAAATAGGAGGAGAAAGCTGACATAGCTCTGATTTTCTTGTATAGTATGTATCTTAGCTTGGTTTACCGCATTGAATATAGTCTCTTCCCTTTAAGGAGAGTGGAGAGGTTAATGCAGGGGTTAAATTAAATAGTAAAGAGCCAAAAACCATGCCGATTAGCTGAAAACTCACATTCCCCTGTTTATCTTGATGATTTGAGCAGTGAAAGTTTTGGAATGAAGTCAAAAAAATAGGGCTGTATTTAGCTAGCTTGGGGGGAAAAATATATTTTTGATGCATAAGCACAGAGGTTTTGTTCACCATTCCAAAAGATAGCTAGATGTAATTTCCTATCTGGTTGCTATTTGGTATAAGTTCCTCCAGCATAGTAGAGAATCCAATTCAGCCACCTATGTTTCTGAAATTTTACTAGGGCAATCCAGTTTCCAAATCCACTGTCCCTAAACAGCCAAATTATGATAAAATTGAATTTTCTGTCACTCTGCCTGGTTCATTGTTGAGATCATTCTTGTCAGACAGCCAGGGAGCACTGAAACCTCATTCAATCAACAGGTTTGGGAAATTACCAAAAACACAAATCTAAACTTTTAAAAAAAAAAAAACAAGGATGTTCAGCTTTTTTTTGGACTGGAAAGGCTTTTCAAGAAAAAAAATCATAAGGATTGGAGCAGGGGGAAGAACAAAGAAAACTTCAACTCCTTTCTTCTTGCTACAGATATTGTAGCTAAATATTTGGGAGGCATTTAGTTATGAAGCTTCATTTTAATGTCAACAACCCTCTGTCCTGAAATGTAGGCCATTTGAACATGTACAGAATATATTCATTCAATTTCTATAGCCACCCATCTCAACCAAGTGACTCTGGGCAGCATATAATTCTAAAGCCATAAAACAGTAAAAACAATAAAACAATAAAAGCATTCAAAGAATAAATACACACAGCAGTCAAGTTAGTTAACTAACTAACAGTAAAGCAAAGAAATGAGAAAAGTTGGAACAGGAAGCTGAGGGTCGGGGTGGTTTTATTCCAGGAAAATGAAGTTTTATTGTAACCACTGAACAATCAATTCTTGGAAAATTTAACTTAATAAAATAATATTCTATTCAGCCATGTTTTTAAAATTAAGTTTGCCAAGTTGTGTTACACCTAAGATTGGCATAGTTTAAAGGCCCGGTCCCACTGCACTTACGGATGCAAAGAGGATGTAAAACGTAAAAAAAAGCTTACCATCCATTGGAAAATGCTATGCATCCGTTGTGTACTCACTGCACACGTGTTTCATACGCTCTATCCATCGAGCATCCATCCACTGTGATTTTATCCACGCAAGAAGTTTTGAGCTGCACAAAACTTTGTGAACGGATGAACTTTCCACCGCATATGATGTACATCGGCAACATATATGGGCAACAAACGTTCTATGTCCGTTATCCAATAAATGTCCGCTGTATCCTCTCTGCATCCTCTGGCCATCCCCTCAACTTACATCTGCTGCAGCTGAAAATGGAAAGAGGGAGGAAACAAAAGGGACACGGAACATCTACACAGCGTTAGTAGCACGGAAATAGAAAGGATGTAAAAGCGTATGCATCTCGAATATAAAGTATTCAAAATGGACAAAACGTTTGTATCTGGGATGTATTTTGTATATTTAGGATGTCTGGAGTATGTCTAGGGTATGTAGAAGGACACCTAGTGGACAACCAATATTTTCTATAAAAAGGGGGAAAAAATCATCTGGATCTCAGTATTAGTCCAGCAGCCGTGGTGTACAGACCTCACCACCCTTGGTCTTGGTCTTCAACTTCATCAATTGTTCTCCACCATGGACGATGACACAGTCCGTATGATAGCTACGCTCATTCATCACCAGAACCAAAACCTGTTCAGACTGTTTCAAGTTTTACACAGGAGAGGAAGGATGCGTCCAAGAGCTTGTTGTGCGTCCTGAAGATGGATCATGGAGAAGAATGAGTTTGGACTGTATGACCAGTTGATTGGTGAGTACTGGCCATGACTTACTCTCCCGGTCAGTGAGCTTGAACAGAGCAGTCCTGCCCGCGAATTTCTTTGAGGTGTAGCTCTTGCCATTACCCAGGTGCTGCACTGTGCTTCCACCAGTCCAAGGCATACTTCTGCAGTGCCCCAGGCTCTCTGCCTTGGTCTCTCCAAACTGTCCTGCTTCTTCTGGATGTCCCGATCCAGACTGTGCCCTTTCTCCAACCAGCGCGTACTTCTTTTCCCTCACCATTCCAGCACCTCATCCTCATGCACTCTACAGAAACGGCTCTGTACTGTTTCTCCTCTCCTCTTTCTCCTTCCACTTCGCCTCTCCCCCCTCTGCGCAGGCCCTTCAGCAGGGACACCTCAGGGACTTCAGCATCAGGCCTTCTGGAGATTTGCTTCAGGCCTTCAGGGGGAAGAACAAAAAAGAAGAGACAGCAGCAGGGCCTCAGCGTGCAGGCTGAGCGGCCTTTGGGGCTGGTCCACCACAGCAGCAGATAGCAGCAGCTTCAGAGTCAGAAATCCAGGGGGTGGGATGCTGGTTCTGCCCTTCTTCACCTTGCCAGGGCTTGAACGAGTAGGCACGGACTTCCTCTTCTTGTCTGACTGATGAACCATGGTGTTCCTGCAAGATGTATGTGGCAACACATCTTTCCCCTGTATGCTGACTGTGTGCATGCTGCATCCTTTTATATCCATGGAGCAGATGCAATTCATACCCCCCGCATGCGCAGTGGATGCTTTGTATTCGATATACATCCGCGCGGCATCCACTTTGTTTCCTATAGGCGTACATGATGCATCTGCTTCATCCGCTATGCATCCACCCCTTCTGCTATGCGTCCGCTTTGAAATTCTCCCCCAGAACCCCTTCGGAGCTGTCATTCACTTCCATCCACTTTCATCTGCTAGGCTTCCGATGAACATCCGTTTAACATCCCCGCTACATACTACCCACATCCGTTCTTGTTTATGCAAATTTTTGCCAAGTTTTGGAGCGGATGAAAATGGATGGAGCCACCCCCAAAATTTTGCTCATCCGCTATGTCCTTTATGCATATATTTTGCGTCCATCGGCCAGTGGGACCAGGCCTAAAAACAGCAACCCCCAAAAAAAGTTGCAAGCAGTCCGCCTACAGTTGAGAATCTGTATGCTTCAGTGGTCAGAAAGAGGGTTGAGAAAATATCTACAGGCCCATCACATCCTGGACATAAACTGTTTCAACCTCTCCCCTCAGGATGCCGCTATAGGGCATTGCACGCCAAAACAACTAGACATGAAACAGTTTTTTCTTCCCCTCATGCCATCACTCTGCTGCACACTTAATTCTCACAGTACTGATTTTTGTCTAAGGATGTTTATCCATGTAGCACAGCTGCATTACTATTATCCTTCTCATCTTTTCTACTACCTCCTCTTACCGGTATCATCATTTGGATCACATTACTTTGTTCACTGAGAGCTTTTGCACCAGAGACAAATTATTTGCATGTCCAATCACACTTGGGCAATAAAGTATTCTCCCCTACCCTACCCTATCTATTTTTCTTGGATAAAATTGCCTCCAGCACAGTGCACTTTATTGCCTTTGATATTTTGTATTTATTCCTGATAGTTGTCATACATTGTTTTTATTTGTACTCTGAGTTGCATTTCAATGGGATGGCTATATAAATGCATTTAGTTAATAAATAAATGAATGGTCATTGATGTTTCTTCACTCCAGCTAGGCAATTTGGACAGATCATTTTCCAAAAAGAGCAAACACAAATTTCCTATTAACTTGACGTCAAATGTAGATTTACACAGTACTTCTCGAGACTAGATCAAAAACATTTCAAAGCTAGATATTCATATTTTTTTTCAAAAAAAGAACACATTCCTGAAGTACGGAAGATCACTAGCTGTTTCAATAAGCAGTGACACGCAACATCTCTAAGACTCGAGCTCACACTGATGCAGTTGCTTTTGGAACAAAAGATTGTGACAAACCACGCTGTGTTTTAGTAAGACCTTCTTATTAACCAGCTTTAAAATGAATATCACCAACAGTTAATTTAATGGTTGATTATCATTGACAAGCCAATTTCTATTTTGGAAGACTGTAGAAAGCTCAGAGTTCATAAAATAAAAGAAACTGGATCAATACAGGGAGCATGAAAACACAAATGTACCAAACTACTATCAAACTGAGCCACGGTGACCCAATGGTTTGAGTGCAGTACTGCAGGTTACTTCTGCTACCTGCCGGCTGCCTGCAATTTGGCAGTTCAAATCTCACCAGGCTCAAGGTTGACTCTGTCTTCCATCCTTCCAAGGTGGGTCAAATGAGGACCCAGATTGTTGGGGGCAATAAGCTGACTCTGTAAACCACTTAAAGAGGGCTGTAAGGCACTGTGAAGTGGTACATAAATCTAAGTGCTATTGCTATTAGTGAGGCTCCCTTGGAATACTGCATTCAGTTCTGGACCCCACAATACAAAAAAAAAAATGATGCTGACATTGTAAAAAGAGTGCAGAGAAAAAAAAGTGGGGCAAAGCTACACAGGTGGTTAAGGCCCTGTCACACTGCCCAACGGATGCAAAATGTTTGTAAAAAGGACACAGCGGATGAGAAAAATGTTCCAT